>PVJC01031404.1:0-20611 GCA_004026665.1 Murina feae | reverse complement strand
GACATATGAAAACATGCTCAAAGTCACTAATCATCCGAGAGATGCAAATCAAAACAACAATGAGGTACCATCTCACACCTGTCAGAATGGCTATCATCAACAAATCAACAAACGACAAGTGCTGGAGAGGATGCGGAGAAAAAGGAACACTCGTGCACTGCTGGTGGGAATGCAGACTGGTGCAGCCACTGTGGAGAACCGTATGGAGTTTCCTCAAAAAATTAAAAATGGATCTCCCTTTTGACCCTGTGATCCCACTTCTGGGAATATATCCTAAGAAACCACAAACACCAATCGGAAAGGACATATGCATCCCTATTTTCATAGCAGCACAATTTACCATAGCTAAAATTTGGAAACAGCCTAAGTGCCCATCAGCAGATGAATGGATTAGAAAACTGTGGTACATCTACACAATGGAATACTATGCTGCTGTAAAAAGGAAGGAGGTCTTAGCATTTGCAGCAGCATGGATGGAACTGGAGAACATAATGCTAAGTGAAATAAGCCAGTCAATGAAAGAAAAATACCACATGCCCTCATTCATCTATGGACAACAATAACCATTATAAATTGGTGAACAAAAATAGATACAGAGGCAGAGCAGCATCAAACAGACTGTCAAATTACAGCAACAAGGACAGAGACATTGGGGCGGGGGGGAGGGGTAACAGATCAGCCAAGGGACTTTGGTGCATGCATTTAAGCAAAACCAATGGACACAAAACACTGGGGGGTAGGGGAGGCTGGGAGAAGGGCAGGGGAAAAAAGAGATATATGTACTAATCTTTGTAAAACTTTATGTAATAATAAAAAACAAAAATTTAAACAACAACAACAACAACAACACTATAGTAAGAGAGATCAGGGAAATCTATAATGTGGTAAACTCCTCAGAACAAACAATATGATTTGTTATGGTAACCAAATAGTTGCAAAGGAAAAGAAATGGGAGGGCATAGAACCTATAGATCAAAGAGCCCTACAAGACAAAAAGTCAAACGCAAAGTGTGCACTTTGTTTGGAACCAACTGTTTCCTAGCCTAGGTTCTCCAGATAGCATAACCTGATTTAAACAAAACAAAACACAAAAAGCTGTCTGCCCAGATCATTGAGGAATGCAATCTCAGGGAGCAGGACTGAGGGACACTAAGTGAAACAGAAGCGGGCAAAGCCAACACAGGAGGCACGATCAAGTTGACCACGGTTAAAGGGTAATTCCTTAACGCCTAGACCTTCTTAGAGGCGGCATATACTGTGTCTTAGGACTGTTGATCTGGGGATGAAAGGGAAAGTGTTAGATAGACCAAGGATTTCAAGGTCTGGGTGGTTCTTACTAAATGCTATGCTTGCTAAATGTTGAAATGTACACAGTATTTTGCAGACACAGTTTTAAATAGAATGAGCTTGACAGGAACCCAACCTGGTAAGTGTAGCCAACTGCAAAGAAGTCAATTAATTTAAATAGTGTATATAAGCAATGGCTAAGACTTCCCTCAGGGATACAGAGCTGTGGATGTGAATCCCCTGTCTCTTTTACTTGCTGCAAATAAATAAAACGACCTGACAACCACGTCTTGTTCTTGAGTAGAACACCCTAAGCAGCAAGCCCCTGGACTCCATAACAAAAGCAGTTGTCCATTGTTTCTCTGTCTCTGTCGGTCGAAGTTTGCCTCAAAGAATATTAAGTCCCTGGCACTCTTGGGTTGTGCATGCCTGGGTGCCAAACAGATCCCACGGTATTCCACCCGGCGGCATGAACCAGAATCCCTGAGAACGTGACTGGGGCACCTGTGTGAAGCTGACTGGAGCCTGTGCAGGACTGATGTAGGCAGCAGTGGCTAAATTAAGAGGCAGGTGAGCCTGAGAGGATCTGGAGGTATGCACAGAGATGGGGGAGAGCGAGAGCAAGTTTGAGTGCTAACAGGATATTGAGGAATTATTGTTTTATTGTTAACTTTTTGTGTGATAATGGTATTGTGGTTATGACATTTCTTCAGAGCCTATCTTTTAGAAATTCACATTGGAGTACTTATATATGAAATACTACAATGTCTGTAATTTCCTTCAAAATAATGCAGTTGGTAAGGAAGAGTGGATGGAGGCATAGCTGGAATGATATTACCCACGAGTTATGTGCTGATTTTTAAAACATTCACTAAGTTGACATTCCTCTTTTCAAAGGTAGAGCCTAATTTCCCTTCCCTTATGGGTGGGATGTAGTGACTTGTTTCCAATGCAGTGGAAGTAATCTTGTGTGTATTCCAACACCGCATCATAAAAGTCAATGAAACTTCTACCTTATTCCTTTTTGGATCATTCTTTCTGGGGGAAGCCAGCTACCATGCCATGAGGACACTCCGGCAGCTCTATGGAAAGGTTCATGTGGCAAGAAACAGATGCCTTCTGCCAACATCTTACCAGCCATAGGCAAGAGTCACCTTGGAGCAGGTCCTTTAGCCCCAGTTAAGTGAGGCTGCAGGTGACTGCAGCCCAGCTGGACTGCAGCCTCATGACAGAGCCTGAGCCAAAACCACTCAGTTAAGTCACTTCTGAAATCCTGATCTACAAAAATTGTGTGAGATAACAAATGCTTATTAGTTTTAATTTGTGAAGTTAGGATAATATTTTACACACCAATGGTCAACTGAAATAATAATTATTGAAGCTGGGTTCATTGTATTATTCTATTTTTGTATATGTTTGATGTTTTCCACGATAAAAATGAAGCATTGACTTCCTATATTGCATCATCATACAAACGATTTCTAGCTGGATTAAGGACTATTTGTAAAAAAAAAAAAAAAAAAAAAAAAGCAAAAATGCCTAGTAAATGATAATCTTAGTTACCTCAAGGTAGGAAAGAAATTCTTAAACAAGACACAAAAGACATAGACTATAAAGAAAAGATGGTTAAATTCACCTACGTTAAAAATAAGTAAGCCCTGACTGGTGTGGCTCAGTTGGCTGAGCATAGTCCCATGCACCAAGAGGTCACAAGGCTTGATTCAGGTTGGGGCATAGTCTCAGTTGTGGGCTCGATCCCCAGTGGGGGTATGCAGGAGGCAGCCGATTGATGTTTCTTTCTCATGGATGTTTCTTTTCTTTTTTTCAAAAAAATATTTTATTGATTTTTTACAGAGAGGAAGGGAGAGAGATAGAGAGTCAGAAACATTGATGAGAGAGAAACATCAATCAGCTGCCTCCTGCACACCTCCTACTGGGGATGTGCCCGCAACCAAGGTACATGCCCTTGACCAGAATCGAACCTGGGACCCCTGAGTCTGCAGGCTGACGCTCTATCCACTGAGCCAAACTGGTCAGGGCTCTCATGGATGTTTCTATCTCCCTCTCCCTTCCCCTTCCTCTCTGAAATCAATAAAAATATACTTAAAAAGAAAAGAAAAATGATCAAAGGATATGAATGCACAGTTCACACTTAGATGACCAATAAACAAAAGGTTGATCAACCAATATCTGCATATGGTACCCCCAGTAATTAATACCACTCCCCTCCATAATAACTAGCTGGATTTGGTGTATAAATACCCCTAAACACTCTGGCCCCCTTGCCTCTGTCTAAGGCATGTGTCCTATACCATTTCCCATAATTCCCCCTGTTCTGATTGCTCACACCAGAAACTAGCTTGATGAATATTGACTTCTCTTCCCTTCCAGGTCTTACTTTCCTACCCTCCACCTGCTTCTTGCGGTTAAGACCCATATTGACCTTGAATCCTTGCCTCAGGGCTTTCTTCCGGGGGCACCTAAACTAATATAAAATTGTTGAAGCTTTCTTGCCAGTATGAGACAGAGTCTGAGCCCTGGCAACTCTGTGGGAACTTTCCACGTGAAAAAAAGCTATAGCCTCCCTTGAAATGCATATGAAGAAGGGGCCTGAGGGCTTCATGCCAGTTGTGGGGGTGGGGCCACACCACTGGCAATAGGCACAGACTTCAAAGCTGTCCCAAGCCTAGGACTCTGACTCATGGACTTCCTGAAGGTTTGCTTTCTTTTTGTCCTTAATTAATGAACCTTGTTCATAATTAATGCCCTTGGCCCTGGCTAGCTGGGGTTCATAGCTAAATGCTCCTTGTGCCTTGAGCCATTTTTGATATGCTGAGGTGGCTTCAGCCTGTTTAACTTGGTAAACACTGCAATCTGGGCCACACCTTTAGTCACAGCCCAGGCTTTAGGTCAGCTGGTTCTGCACACAGGGTTACCTGCCACCATCCCCCATCTTGGGGTTCCTGCCATAGTCACAGTACAAGTGTATGCAAGAACCAATTTGCAGTAATGAAGGCTGTGTTGCTGCCAGTGACGTCTCAGATGATGAGAGTTGGTGCCAGTGGCTGGGTAGCAACATGAGATGGGGACTTCTGTGTAGACCTCACAAGCCTTGATCACAACACTTGTAGCAGTCTGTATCAGAGGCTTAGGTAAGCACTAGAAATAGAGATGGAGATTCTGGTGGCACCAAGACAGTGGGCTTTGATGGAAGTTAGCTTGAGGAGGAAATGGCTTGTCTATGAGCCAAAGCAGGAAAGAAGGAAATGGACATCTTCCGCGGGTTTGCTATATTGTCTCAGAATTAATATCTTCTGTCATGGTGTTGAGTGCATGTAGTGGACTTCCGAACTCTTGTTGCCTGTGTTAGTTATCTACTACTATGAGACAAATTACTCCCAAATTTAGGGACTTATAATAATTTATTATTCTCAGTTTTTTTAAAAAAACTGATAAAAGAGAGGGAGTGGGAAAGAAAGAGAGAAACACCAATGATGAGAGAATCATTGATCGTCTGCCTCCTGCATGCTCCACACTGGGAATCTAGCATGCAACCTGGGCATGTGCACCTATCAGGAA
The DNA here is from genome assembly GCA_004026665.1 of Murina feae. Lineage (NCBI taxonomy): Eukaryota > Metazoa > Chordata > Mammalia > Chiroptera > Vespertilionidae > Murina > Murina feae. Next base: position 15,745 of record PVJC01031404.1, on the reverse strand, counting down.
TCGAACCGTGACCTTCTGGTTCATAAGTCCCTGCTCAACCACTGAGGAATGTGGGCTGGGCTATTCTCACAGTTTCTATGAGTCAGAAATTCAAGGGCAGCTTTACTAGGCAATTCAGGCTCAAAGTCTTTCATAAGGTCACAGTCAAGATACTGGCCAAGGGCACTGTCATCTGAAGCCTTGACTGAAGCTAAAGGCACACACACACACACACACACACAACTGGCAAGTTTGTGCTGGCTCTTATTGGGAGGTCTCAGTTCTTCCCCACTTAGGAAGTTCTCCACAGGCTGCTGAAATGTCTTCATTACATGATGGCTGGCTTCCTCCAAAGCAAGTGAAAAGAGAGGAAGGGAGGAGAAAGAGAGAGAGAGAGAGAGAGAGTTATCCTTTGTATGACCTAGCCACAGAGATCACATAGCATAATTCTATAACATTCTATTTGTTAGAAGTGAGTAATAAATCTGGCCTTCTAGAAAGGACCAGAAAGGGCCCAAAAACCTGGGCACATGCATTCACCAGGAATTGAACTAAACTCCCAACATTTAAAGGGCATATTAAGGAATTTGTGGACATTTTTTAAAAGCACCACATTGCTTTTAGTTCAATAGCTAACTATAACTTGAATTATAAATATTTTCTAGCTTCTATTTCAGACTTTCCTTTCTTATATGATAACTAATGTACAAAATCATTAGTTGGGATATAGTATGGTCAACTCCTATTTCTTTAATAAGTAATTAGAACACACTGCCCTGGCTGGTGGATCAGTGGTTAGAGCACCACCCCTGCCCATCCCACCCTTTGGTTGGTTGTGTGCAGGAGGCAACCAGTGGATGTGTGTGCGTGCATGTGTGTGTCCCTCCCTCTACTCCCTTCCTTCCACTCTCTCTGAAAAGCAATGGAATAAAAATATCCTCTGGTGAGGATTAACAACAACAACAAAAACTAGAACACTAATCTGTCCTTAATAGGAGGAAATCCAGGGTTTTCCCCTTGAATCCCTCTATCTTTTCCAGTGAATTACCCAAGAAACCTAGGGCTTATTCAGTATAAAGTTGCCAGTCTCGCTTTCAAACAAATCAGCCAAGCCAGGGCTGTGCATCTAACTCGTGAAAGGTAAGATGTCCAGAGGGGACACTGACTGAGAAGCCATCCCACTCATCTCCAGGGAGGTGGTGGAAAGGAATATTGCCAGGTATAGCAGCCATGAGCATGCATTGTTCTGGTCTCTTGCTTTGGGCGTTGAATTGACTGGCAGATGATCCGCTGTCCCTGTGGCTCTACCGCCACACGTGCGCTACTGCAGGCACCTTTCGTAAGGTGAAAGGCTACTCCAACTGGCAGCGTTGGTTCCAGTCCTGCTCATTGGCCTGGACAAGCCTTTCTTGGAGCTATAGTGTAGTTTGAGACTCTTCTTAACCAATCCTTCCTCCCCCTTTTCTTCACAGCTGTCAACTTTTATTCCAGTTTCTATCCTCTCCCTGCCTTTTTTCAGCTTCCTTCCCCTTTATCATTCACAGACATTTCCTCAATAGCTCTTTTGTATGTGTAATATTGGCTGCCTCCCAGATGCGTGCACCCCAACCAGGGCCTGCAACCTAGGTACATGACCTTGACCTGAATTGAACCCGGGACCCTCCAGTCCACAGGCCAAGACTCTATCCATTGGGTCAAACTGACTAGAGCAAGTGCTCTGCCTTTAAATTGGTGATCTCTTCCCAAAGTCTTGTCCCTTGAGCTTGATAGAAAGGCTACTTTCTGTTTTTGTGGGGCTTGTCTATGGAGGCCACCAGGAGCTCTGCCAACAACTCAGGGGACTAACCCTGTGCTCCCAGGATCCCTAAGCACTTTCCTGTAGAGCCGGCCAAGGACTATTAGGATCTTACGTTTGTAAGTTGACTTACGCCTCACAGTGGAACTCCATTTCTATCTAGAATCCTCTCAGTTGTGTTTGTTTTAAACTTTCAGGATCAGCCTTTTTCACAGACAGTATAGGGCCTTACCAGGTAGGTGAGAACCTGACAGCTGTAATCAGGAAATTGCTTTGTTTTACGTAGACTAAAAGTATAAGATCTGTTGATGGTTAGGAAAGGTTAGACAGCTGATCGGATAGGTTTTTACCAGGGCAGTATTCATCTTTGCTCTCTGTTGCTCAATAAATATTTCTTGCATAGCAGACTACTGGTTCCTCTTCTAAATTTCTTTTACCGAATCCTTTTTACTGCTGTGAGTGTTGGCTACTAATGATATATGTGAACAAAATGTTGGCCTTTTTGCCTCAAGGTGAGATTAACTCCATGGTACAAGTCATGATCCAGGGCTCTCCATAGCATCAGGCTAAAGCTAAACTCCAGATAAGGCCACATCCTTGCTTAGCTTCCTTTCCTGCTCTGTCCTGCTTTCTTCATTGCCTGTCTCCTGAGAGCACTCCCAATAAAGTATGCACTCAAACCCTGTTCCAGGCTCTGCTTCTAGAGAAACTTACCTAAGACTGTGCATGAGTAAAAACCAAGGATTATAAAACCCATCCATGTCCATGACTTTGAGATGATGCAAGCAAAAATATAAAAAATGATTACATGGAAACAGAGAGAGCAAATGGGCCTCACAGAGAGAATGCTTTTCTTGAGTAAACACACACACACACACACACACACAGCCCTGTGACTCAATTGGTTGGAGCATCATTCTGTACATTAAAAAGGTTTTGGGTTGAATTTCCAGTTAGGGGACATACCTAGGTTCAGGTTCGATCCCCAGTTGGGGTGCGTGTGGGCGGCAACTGATCAATGTTTCTCTCTATATATGTAAAATAAATAAAGACACATCCTTGAGGATTATTTCTCTCTCTCTCTCTCTCTCTCTCTCTCTCTCTCTCTCTCTCTCTCTTTCTCTCTCTCTCTCTCTCACACACACACACACACACACACACTGGCAGAGGTACTTTCAAACTATCATAGTGCATGCAAACCTCCTTGACCATGCAGTTGGTGAGGACTCTTATTTGGAGTCTGGACTTAGAGCAGTTCCAGATCCAAGGCTAGGAATTCTTTGCCATTGGCATTAAAGTTTCTAGGACGTGGAAGTGGCCACCCTGCTAAGGATTAGTAGAGAAGAAGGTGGCGTGGAATTTCAGGTAGAAAAGCCACAAAACCTTAGTCATGAGGAGTCCCACAGAAATACTTCTGGAGCTGTAGTGACTTCTTCCATGAGGAACAACTGGCCAATGAGATCAGAACCACTTTGAATTATACATATAGATGACTAGTTGTACATTAAAAATGTATACATAATTATATCGCCATTGTTAATCTAAGTTTACCTCATAAGACTTATTCTTGTCTTTGCAGGAAGCAAGTTATAGAGTATTTTGGTAATCTATTGCTGTCTCAAACTGTCCCAAAACTTAGTGGCTGAAACAAGCACACTTTTTATTTTGCTCAACTCTGTAATTTGGGGTGAATTCCACAGAGATGATACTTCTGTGCTTCATAAGTGTCTGGGGCCTCAACTGGAAAGACTCAAATAGTTGAGAGGCTGGGGTTGGCTTCCTCATAAAATGACAGTCTCAGAATAAGTAGCTGAACTTCTTTTCTGGCAGCTGGATTTCCCCAGAGCAAGTGTTCTAAGACAATGAGAAGGAAGCTGCAAAACTTTGCATGACCTTGACTCAAAAGTCCCAGCATTTCCCCATAGTCTATTTGTTAAGCAAACACTAAGGCCAGTCCAGAGTCAAGGAATTGGGGGTGAGGTGGGGGGTGGGGGGAGAAGGTGATTAGTCCCCATTTCTCCATAGAAGGAGTGTTAAAGAATTTGCAACTATCTTTAATATACTACACAGATAGAAAATGTAGGAAACTCATTGACAACAATAATAAAGGAGAAAGAAGATAGCAATACTTCCCTTCATAGGCCAAGGTTAGATTTCATTTGTTTTGTTTAAGGAAAAGATAATTTGAGCACATTTGGAGACTAAGGAAAAAGAACAAAAGGAGGGAGTAGATTAAGGAAGCAAGAAAGAGAACGTTTGTTGCATCAAGGTTCAAGGGCAGCTGTATTGCTCTCCTGTGTAGGTAAACCATTTGGTTATCCATGAGCGTTTGGTAAAATAATGTGAAGGTTCACAGCCTGGGTTCAGTTTTGCTGTGGGGAGTGAAGGCAAAGTCTGATTTCACTTCTGGCTATCTATTGCTGAGTCACAAACCTCTCTCAAACATAGAGGCTTAAAACAGCAGCCACTTTATCCTTTCTTAGGATTTTGGGTAAGGCACAGGAGTAAGGACTTGCCTCTGTGCTAAGTTATGTGGAACGGCCCAGCTATCTGGAACCACCTAGTTGGCTTCTTCCCTCAATGGCTGGTCACTCAGTTGGGAAGGATCTGGCAGGTTCATGTGCCTGGGGTCTCAGTTCTTGGTGATAACAGAGTCCCTACTTTTCCTTGATATCATCTCTCTATAGCAAGGTAGAAGGGGGTGGAGGGAGGGAGCAGCTCAGAATGGCCAAGAGCTCATCGTCAAGATTGCCAGGTGCTCTTAAAGCTCAGATCTCCAACCGGCACATGGTCACTTCTGCCACCTTCTTCTGTGGGTTGTGACAGAGGTCGTCCAGATTCCAAGGTCAGGGACCACACAGGTTATACTGCCAGGAAGCATGTTTCATAGGAGGGGGGAAGGGCGTCACAATAATAAACTGCCAAGAAGGGGTCTACAGGCAGCCATGCGCTGGCTGAAGGTGCTCCTATCCCTGATTTTATGCAGCCTCCTCTGCAGGCATGATTGGAAGGCAAACAATGGGAGGAGATAAGATAACCCCAGTCTTCCTCCACAGCAGGGGGGTCTGACCTGCTACTGGATCAGCCTGCATCAAAGGTGTGTGTGCTCGGGTCGCCTATTAAGCGTTCGCCGAGCACAGCCTATGCGCTGGGCTCCTAACACACGTGTTACTTCGTTATCCCTGTTGAAGGGGGAAACAGCCGAGGGTCGAATGCAGCACCTCGCCCCCCACCACGACCCAGCCTCCTCAGCCCTTTTCACCCCGCAGTTAGAGTCGGGGCAGAGCGAGGACGGGCGCCGTGGTCTCCGGGGAGAGTCGCGCTCCACACGGCCCGGCTGGGCCAGCAGATCGGCCGGCTCCCGGGCAGCCATCGGGAACCGGGCGCTTCGGGGCTGCTATCCCGCGGCCGCCTTCCTGGGCGAAGCGCAGAAAACAGCCCGCTAGGGGGTCTTCGTGCCGGGCCCCGGGGGTGGGGGTGGGGGACGCGGGGGTCTCCGCGAGCCCCAGGCTCAGGGTCGGGCGCGGCGGTCAGCATCAAGGGGCCGCCCGCCCGCGCCGGGCGCCCGCTCACGCACGCGCGCCCACGTCCGCCTCGCCGGCCGCGCGGCTCTGGCTCCGCCCCCAGGATGGGCCGCCGGAGCCACCGTCCGCGCAGCCCCGCCCCGCAGGGCCAGGCGCAGCGGAGCCGGCCGGGCCGTGTGTATGTGTTCGCGGGGCGCCGTCTCAGCCCCGGGAAGATGGTGGCGGCGGCGGCGGCGACTGAGGCGAGGCTGAGGAGGCGGACGGCGGCGACGACAGCGCCCGCGGGCAGGAACGGCGGGCGGCTCCGCGACCGGGGCGCCCCCGGGGCTGGGGAGCCGGGGCTGGGGGCCGGGCTGCGCCTCCCGCGCCTGCTGCTGCTGCTGCTCCCGCCTCTGCTGCTGCTGCCCTGGGCTGCCGAGGCCGCGGCGGCAGCGGCCGTGGTGTCGGGCTCGGTCGCCACCGAGGCCAAGGAGTGTGACCGGCCGTGTGTCAACGGCGGCCGCTGCAACCCCGGCACCGGCCAGTGCGTGTGCCCCGCCGGCTGGGTGGGCGAGCAGTGCCAGCATTGCGGGGGCCGCTTCAGGTGAGTGGAAGGCGGTGCTGGAGGGCCGGGCCCAGCCCGAGGCGGAGGCTGAGGGGCGCTCGAGGTGGATGCCGGACAGAAAGTGGGGAGGCAGGGCCGCCCCGCGGTGTTTTGAGGACCGTTCGCTTCCGGGCAGGTGGTCGCCTGTGGCCTGGGGTCTTCCCGCACCGGGCGATGGCAAGGTTCGAGGCAGGGGTGGGGGTACCCCGAAGGGGTTTGCGTGCGGCCAGCCACCTGGTGTGGGGGAGGGGGGGAAGCTTAGGGTCCCCAGGTGTATCAAAGGCCGCCTGTGGAACTGGGCCTCTTGGGGGTGAGCGAGGTGTGAAAGGAGAGGTGGAAGGGAGAGCCCGTCTTCCTTACACGCTGGGTTCTAACCCGCCCTCGTCCCCGAGGGCCCGAGACGCCGACGGCCCGGGGAGAGGCGGCACTGTGCGCGGAGAGGGCCCTGCAGGTGATTTGTTGGCTGGAGCTAGGAAGGGCAGGGTTGCGAGGAACTCACAATCAATGGTTGTTGGCTGAAGGAAAGTGAGGAAACGAGCCCTTGGAAGCTCCCTGGGAGCCTCAGATTGGGACCCGGTCTGTCTGTCTGTCTCTGTCTGTCGGGGAGGGGAGGGAGGGCATCGGGGGAGGTTCCCGTTTGCCGTGATTTCTGGGGAATATGGAGTTCTGAGTCGGCCTGGTTCCGGGCAGTACCTCTTGGAGAGATCACTCATTAATTAATTAGCAGTTATCTATTATTTGCTTCAGTTGTGCAAGGATTTCCAGATAATGCATACAAATAGCTTAGCCAGACTTTGGCCTAGTTCACAAGGAGTTTGGAATATAGCAAGAACAAGACATGTGCACAGATGACCCTGGGCATGGGGGGGCTACAGAGTCCCGCATGCCGTTGGTAGGCATTTACTGAACACTTAAAAAAAAAAAAAATCCTCGGCGGAGGATATGTTTTTATGGATTTTAGAGAGACAGGAAGGATGCGAGGGAGAAAGGTCAGTGTGAGAAACATGGATCTGTTGCCTCCGGTATTGGTCCCAACTAGGGATGGAACCCACAGCCCAGGTGTGTGCCCTGGCTGGGAATCCAACCGGCAACATTTGGTGTATGGGAGCGTGTGGGACCACGCTGCAACCAGTGCAGCCGCCTGGCCAGGGCTCTGTTGAGCACTTTTGACCTCAGATGTGGAGGAGTGAGGAAATACGAAAAACGAGAGAGACAGGGTCCTTGCTTTCATGGATCTTACATTCCAGTCAGGAAACAGGCTGTTTCCAAGCAAATGTATAATTGAAAGAAAAGACTTATCCAGTGGTCAATTTAGTATTTTGCTTAAGGCCGTGGAAGTGAAGAGCAGAGGACAAAGAGAGGACTTGACTTGGGGAATGGTAAGTTTAGCGGCTGAGTAAGTGACTCTGAGTTGGAATCTGGTGAGACTGGGGAGATAGACAGGGGCCAGGTCATGTGGATCCCTGTTGGCTGGGTTGGGAATTTTGACTTTTAGCCTGTGAACAGTGGAATGGTCTTGTTTTCACGACACTACAGGCTTTTTAGATTGTAATGGCCTTGAGCAGGAATGGCCTTGGAGGCGAGGCTAGAGCATTTTGAATTTGGGGAGCTTCCAAGATCAAGTGAATGTATGGTTGGATCAGAGGAAGGTTCTTTCAAGTTCTGAAAAATCTGGCATGCCATGGTAGGCAGCGGGGGACTGTAGTGTGGGAAGAGAGATGCATAGCAAGATCAGTCTGTACAGAGTCGGTGGACTCACTTTAAGCATGAGTGATGGTGGACAGCTAGGTGGGAACAGTTAGTGTGGGTCAGGACAGCCATAACCAGAGATGGGATATGAGATAGGTCCAAAGATCTTTCTTTGAAACTGATTTGCTTTTGAGAAGAGAAGTGGGGATGCTGAGGAGAAGAAAACTAGGTTCTATCTTGGGCTATTGAGAAGATAGTGGTGCCATTAAGACGCACAGGGACACAGGAGGAACAGATCTGAAATGTTTCATTTTGCATACACTGAGATGCTTTCAGGGTATCCAACTGGTAGGACAGGTGTAAGCTTTGGTGTTATCTATATATGAGGGAGATTGCCAGGGAGAGAGAGCCGATCTGAGTGTTCACATAGAAAGTCCAGAGGACTAGAGAAGAATCGCTTGTTATGGGGCACAGGCAGTCCTGGCACTGGTTGTCTCGGATGGTGTCACACTTGAGTGAAGGGGCTCCCCTGGTTATCGTGGACACTGCATTTGAGCCAGTTGAGCTGCTGTCAGTGTCCTTTCCTTTGACTTTGGTCTTGATAAATTTTATTATATTTTGGGGGCTTCTGGCATTTGCATCTCTAGAAATGAAAGTAAGAGGAACTTGTGTCTCTGACCTTTAAAAAAACTTTTAAAGTTTTAGTAGGAGGATTATTTTTAGGGGAAGAGTGAAGTACTAGTTTTGATTATAGTGGTATGTATCTTGATTTAACTTATAAACCTCCTTGTTGTTAAACTAAGAGACATTAAAATGGAAACCTTTCTGGTTTGTATTGGCATCAAAGCTTTTTACTTCCATAAATCTCATGTTATAATTGCTATTATAAGGACTCTTTCATTAATTGAAAGGAATGTAGAGTAATAGGATTAAATTTTACTGAAGTTATCACCGAGTGCATATTAAATACCAGGGACCTGGTCAAGCATTTTCTTAAAATTATTTCATTTAATCTTCAGGACAACTCTGACAGTATTGTATAAAATTTGGATTTTTGTGTGGTTGTAGTTAGAATATCACTTGATTTTTTTTCTAAATGAAAGATGCTACAAAAATGATTAATTGCAGAGAATAAAGTTAATGGTGCCATTGTAATAAAAATAACTGGAATCGGTGGTGGATGATTTCTAAAGCAGTACCACTTTCATTCATTTTTATTGAATCTTTATAATTCAGTGATTTTTTTTCTACTTGTGACATCACCATAGAAATATTTATTTGGAGGATAAATATCAAGTTAGAGAATAAAGATATTAAGTTCATTTATGAAATTAATATGCATTTAATTTTTTAAAGTTCTTGATACAAAACTTTTCTGAGGATAGAATAGAATAACCTAGTGAATTGGAGCCTTGTAGTTATCCATGATGTTGAGCTACCTTCTATATAAGAAAAAGAAAAGAAGTAGGCAGTTATTTAATACTAGAGACCTGGTGCACAGATTCATGCACTGGTGGGGTCCCTTCACATGGCCTGTGGGGATCAGGCCAAAACTGGCAGTCCAATGCCGCCTGCCATTCCTGTCTGCTGCTCCTGCTCATCCTGGCCTTGCTGCGCCTGCCGCCACTGCTTGGTAGGCTCGCTGCTGCTCTGCTGCGGTCTTCAGGCTGTGGCAGTCATCTGTGAGCCCTGCATCTGGCACCCATCAGTCAGCTAAGCGGTGCCAGCTGTGGAAGCACACTGATCACCAGAGGGCAGCTCCTGCGTTGAGCATTTGCCTCTGGTGGTCAGTGCGCATCATAGCGACCTGTCGTCTGGTTGTTTGGTTGATTAGGCTTATACACACACACACACACACACCTGTTTTGTGCTGGCATATAAAGTATCTACTAGTAGTAGTCACAGCAGCAGCTGCCACCATTTTTCTGGCATCCATTTTTTCCAGGTGTGTGTTAAGTACCTTTTAGGAATTATTCTTAGATATGAGATGTAATTCTTAGATTGAAGGAATTCCCATTTCATAGATGAGCATATATTGAAATTACTTGCTCAACTTATAAATAGTTGTGGTTTGAACTCAGGCCTTGTCTAATCCCCAAACCCATGCTTTCCATTGTACCATTTGACCTCTCATTTTTTCTGAGTCCAGTCACCTTTTATGAACATTCTTTAGAAGGGCTGACCTAAATCCTTTGAAAAACACCTTGAGCTTCTTTTCCAATTTGGGCCTGGCAGAATGGCTCCCATAAAGAAGGGTGGAGAGAAGAAGAAGGACCATTCTGCCATCAACAAGGTAGTGACCAGAGAATATACTATTAATATTCACAAGCCCACCCATGGAGTGGCTTTTAAGAAGTGTTCCCCTCAAACTTAAAGAGATTGGGAAATTCACCATGAAGGAGATGGGAACTCTAGATGTACGTATTGATACCAGGCTCAACAAAGCTGTTTGGGCCAAAGGAGTAAGAAATGTCTCATACTGTACTTGGGTGTGGTTGTCCAGAAAATATAATGAGGATGAAGATTCACCAAACAAGCTCTATATGTTGGTTACCTAAGTACCCATCACCACTTAAAAAAATCCACAGTTAATATGGTTGAGAACTAACTGCTGATTTTAGAATAAAGTTATAAAACTGCCCCTCAAAAGTCATTTTTGCCTATATGACTGCCATATATCTTTTATCCTTCTGGTTCTCCTAAACTTCATTGCCTTATTTTCTACTGTTTGCTGGGCATCTTTACTGGGATGTTTTAATGTCACCTCAGAATGAGCCATATTAAGACCAGACTTCTTATCCTCATTGAAATAATAGTCTTTTCCGTTGTACTTTATTATTTCAATAGCAAATCTGACTTTAGATAAACAACAGTCAATATTTAGGAGTAATTCATTCCTGTTTCTGTTTATTCTCTCTTTTCTTCTAAAGTCTTAGAAATTTGTTCCTTTCCATTTCTGTTGCCATTCTAGTGTGCCTGGTCCTTCACCTCATTGCTAACCTGCCTCTGTTACACCCTGACTGATCCCTTGCATCTCCAGAGTCCATTCTACACTTTGTCACATAATCCCCTGAAAATATGTGTCACTATCTAAACCTTTTTTTTTTTCACTCCTCTTAACTGTCAATTGACTGTCAATAGAAGGCTCCCACTGCCCTATACACTGTCTTTTTTCCTAAACAAATTCTCCCACTTTATAGTTTTCCTGCATATTTATTAATTCACTATTCTGCCTCCCTGCCCTGCATTCTTCTCTACTTATATAGATTCTACCCCAAGGCCCATCTTCAGTTTTCTATAATTTATAATAGCAAATTCTCCAAAATCATACCTGTTTATCGTCTTTTGAGATGAGTTATTAACCCATTTAATTCATGGATAGCTACTGAATGAATGATTTTTATGTGCTAGAGGCCGGGTGCATGAAATTCATGCATGGGGCGAGGGGGAGTGTGTGTGTGTATCTGTGTGTCCCTCAGCCCAGCCTGCACCCTCTCTAATCTGGGACCCCTTGAGGGATGTCTGACTGCCCGTTTAGGCCCAATCCCACCGGGACATCCCTCTCACAATTCAGGACTGCTGACTCCCAACCGCTCACCTGCCTGCCTGCCTGATTGTCTCTAACCACTCCCCTGCCAGCCTGATCGATGCCTAACTGCTCCCCTGCCAGCCCGATTGCCCCTAACTGCCCTCCCGTGCTGGCCTGGTTGCCCTTAACTGCATTCCCCTGTAGGCCTGGTCGCCCCTAACTATCCTTCCCTGCTGGCCTGGTTACCCCTGACTTCCCTCCCTTGCAGGCCTGGTTTCCCCAAACCACCCTCCCCTGCAGGCCTGGTCCTCCCCAACTGCCCTCCTCTGCAGGCCTGATCACCCACAACTGCCCTCCCCTGCCAGCCATCCTGTGGTGGTCATTGTGTGTCCACATGAGGGCAGCCATCTTTGACCATATGGGGGAGGCCATCTTGTGTGTTGGAGTGATGGTCAATTTGCACATTACTCTTTTATTAGCTAGGATTAGGTTATGTGCATGCCTGAACATATGAATGTGGGTAAGAATCAGGCCATACTTCCCCATTGGAGAGCTCATAATTCTGAAAAGCAGCTAAGTGCACAGGCAATCAGATATTAATAATAAAAATACAGGCAGGATGTGGTACAGGATTAATATGTGGTGAAGAGACTAACCTTTTGAGGGCTTGGATGGAAGGTATACAGAGAAGAAGACATTTTGGACGGATCTGAGAAGTTTAGTGTGAATAGTGAAACATGAATACTAGTGGGGGGAAGGACATTTCAGAAGGAGCAAAGAGCTTGTGCAAAGACAGAATCAGAAACTGTCAAACATTTATTAGGGTATTAATTTCCTAGTGGTAACAAAGTGTCACAAAATGGGTGGTTTAAAACAACAGAAATCTAATTGCACAGTTCTGGAGGTCAGAAATCTGAAATGAAAGTCTTGGCGGGGCTATACTCTCACTGAATAAGGGAGAATCTGTTCCTTGCCTTCCTCTTAGTTTCTGGAATTGCCAGCAATCCTGGGCATTCCTTGGCATGTAGGTACATCATTTCAGTGTCTGCCTCCATCACTTCATTCTCATGACATTCTCCCTGTGTGTGTCTTATAAGGATGCCAGTCTTATTGGATATGTGGCTTGAGTACATTTTACCAGTAACTTGAGTACATCTGCAAAGACTGTACATAAGGTCACATTCACAGGTACTCGGAGTTAGGACTTCAAAATATTTTTTTCTTGTGGGGGGAGGGGACACAGTTCAAACCACAACACTTAGAGAATTCAACATAGATAGTTGTTAGAGTATAACTTGTGAGGGATGCATTGGAAGGTGATAATGGCTTTCCCTCTGCCTTTCCTAAAACCTTCAGCTTCAGTGTGCATCCTTGACCTCACTAAGCCATCAATTCATTCCAGTCTCTGGCTGCAGTGATTGTTTGGAGGTAGGCAGTAATCTAAGATGACGCAATCAGAGTGAATCTCAGAACTTGCTAGAGTCCTCTCTTTGGATGTTTATGAAGCAGATGCTTTGTCATCTGCCCTGTATGTGGTGAGGTTGTGGAACCTAGAACTATCATAGCTAGTAGCATTGCTGTTGTGATAAGAGCCCACCTGAGGTCGAGCAACTCCCAGAGGAGGATGTCAGAGAAGTGGAATTGGAGACCTGATGACTTTCTGAATTTCTGGATCAAGACTTGCCTGAATGTACTTTTCAGTTTTGTGGGGTACTATATTTCTTATGCCAGTTAGTGTTGAATTTTCTGTCCCTTACTATATAGAATAATTTCTAACATGCAGAGGGATGTAGGGCCAGATCATGAAAGTCTGTATATTCCATATCAAGGACTTTGGGCCTTATGCTTTTGGTGTTGATAACATGCTCTAAATTCCTGATATTTTCCTACCAAGTCTCTCAATGTTCCAATTTTGATGGGCATATGATCTGAACTCTAATTTACCATAGCCAATAGTTGTAGCTTGTTTATTTAATACTGCTTAACTGGGATTGCCAACTGCCAGCTGGAGATGTGACTTCTCACTGCCCTGTACCTCAGCCCTGTTAAGCCAGTTTTGTTGAGGGCTCAGTAATTGTCTTTCTGTTTGTAAATTGCATTGGATATGATTTCTGTCGAAGTTCTTTAGTGACAAACACCCAACTTATACAGGCTTAAGAGAAAAAGATGAAAGATTTACTGTTGTATTTTTGTTTGTTTTTAATACGTTTTTATGGGATTTCAGAGAGGAAGGGAAGGGGAGAGATAGAAACATTGGTGATGAGAGAGAATCATTGCTTGGCTGTCTCCTGTACACTGGGGATCGACCTTGCAACCTGAGCATCCTTCTGGTTCATAGTTTGATGCTCATCCACCGAGCCATGCTGGTCAGGTAAAATTTACAGGTTTATGTGACAGAAAAGTCAGTGGGGATATTGTTGGCTTCATGTGTAACTGGATCTAGGGGACCAGTTGGACTCACTCTCTCCATCCCTTTATTCTGCTCTTTAATCAGCCTCACTCTCAGGAAGGTTAAGTCAAACTGGCTTAGCATCCTCCTGAGTTGAGTACCTGCTCTGGGAGTGGAGGATGAAGTTCAGCTTCATTAGATGGCATGAACTGAGAAAGGGGAGCAAAGGAGGAGAAAGGAAAACTCATGTTATGTAACCAGAAAATGGGGCCGGTGCTGGGCAGGTGAAAACAGTGACAGTGCTGTGTGTTCTTAGAACCTGCCATTTGGTGAATACTAAGTATTGATGATGAAAATTGGGAATGTTCTGGAAAATATTATGTCAAGTAACAAAATGCTGATCCCCAGTTTATTAGGAATTCACTCAATTATTACAAGGATTTGTGAGGGACCCATTATACTGGCTCTTTGAGATTACTACAGTGAGGATTGTCCTGTGTTGAGTTTCAGTCTAGTAGAGCCAAGTCATTGAATGGCAGTTATTCATCTCCTGATTTTATAATGGGGGAACAGAGAGGATGATAGGAGGAAGCAAACATGTGCTCGTGTGAAATTATGCTATATTGGGATCATCCTTAACTTTATATAAAATACTTACATAATAGACATTTAAAGTTTTTGTTTGATTCCTGGAAGATAGAGTTTACTTATCTGAAAAGGTAAAAATATGGTTATTAAGTAAAAAGAAAAGTTGAGCATGAATGTCTTAATATATTCTGAAAGCAGACATGACATTTGAACTTTATCTCTACAAAAGGTTCCCAAGATGAGCAAATATTTTTTTATTTACTACAGTATAGAGGACAGAAATATATAGGAGAAAAGCAGAGTATGTTTAGGGTCTAAACATTTTTCTAACTATGATTAACTGATTCAATAAATTTGTAGGTTATCTTTATCTTGAGAATTAAATATAAAAGTAGTAACCTGGAACTGTGGCTGAACAATATGAAATCATACTGTTTTTTTCTCTTTCACACAATCTTGTTTCTAAAACTGAAATGAAACTGTAGTACTTTCAAAATAATTGTATCTGAAAATTTATCAGCCACTAACCTGTTATGAAACTTGTTTCCTACTTCTGTAATTTCCCAATTGCATTGTGGCAAAAGTGACTCACATCCCTACTAGCATATTATGTACTACTCTAATCCTTCATTTTGTTACTTTCTTCCTTCCATTTTTCTCCCTATTTTTTCATACTAGCCCTTTATTATTAGCCTTTTTCTAATTTTTTCTCCTTAGGATGACTTTCTTATACTTGCCTTGTTTTTTTCTTTCTTTCTTCTGTTTTAGTGATGTCATATCCCTTTAACTGCTTTTCTTTTAGCACTTGAAAGCTGCTTTCGTTTTTATCTTTTCAATTTTTAATTCTTTAAGTTTTCTGTTTTTTTTTCCAAGTTATATTTTGAGTGAACTTTAACTTTAGCTGTTTATTTTTAAAAATATGTTTTTATTGATTTTTTTTTTCAAGAGAGAAAGGGAGAGAGAGAGATAGAAACATCGATAAGAGAGGAACATCATCTGTCAACTGCTTGCACGCCCCCTACTGGGGTCCAGCCCACAATCTGGGCATGTGCCTTGACCAGAAATCCATCTGGCAACCTTTTGGTTCCTGGGTCAATGCCCTACTGCTGAGCCACACCTGTCAGGCCAACTCTAGCTATTTATTTACATGTTTTCTCATCTAGAATTCTGTCTTCCACTTATAGAAGTTAATTTTAGTCATGGTTGAATTTGCAATGGCTGAATTCTTTTAGAATTTGAGATTAACATTGTACAGTCATTAAGTTGAATGAATTTTAAAATTATTTCCTCTTGGTCCTTTTTGCATTCTAATTAAAAATTTTCTCATTTGTTTATTAATAAATCTCTAACCATTTAGGGGCTGAAATTTTATCAGGTGCTATTAAGACACACAAAAGTCACTTCTCTTCACCAGTGTTTCCTGTATTTTTGATTCACAGATCCTTTGGGGAAAATGTATACTCTTATGGACTCTCCTATAAATTAAAAGATAATCTTTAAAAATGAATCCTGTTTGTTTTTTAATCCTTACTCAAGGATGTGTTTTCTTTTTCAGGATATGTTTTCTTTTTCCTTTTAATTGATTTTTAGAAAGATAGGAAGAGAAAGAATTAGAGAGAGAAACATCAATGAGAGAAAGAAATAGTAATTGGTTGCCTCCCATATGTGC
>PVJC01031403.1:0-20663 GCA_004026665.1 Murina feae | reverse complement strand
CAGGAATCAAACCAGCGACTTTTCGGAGTCCGGGATGATGCTCCAACCGAGCCACCTGACCAGGCAAAAAAAAAATCATTATTTTAATCACATTATCAAAAAGGTGACTTGAATTAGGAATAATTTTAAAATGTGACAAATTATAATAAACTTAGATTCAAATTGAAGCGCTAACTCAAAACCTAAAATTAGATTCTTTATTATCACTAGTGTATGCAATTTTTCTAATCCTCTATTCCTCTAGAAAGTCAGGTGATGGCTATCCACTTGCTATGCGGGCTCCTACACAGAAATGTTAGAATATAGGTGTGTTACAATCATTTGTAACTTAAGATTTGAGCATTTTACTATAATAAATTAGACTTTAATAAAGTACTATTTAGACATAAAATAAATCCTCTATTAACCTCATTTGTTAAAATGTCTAATGACTAAAAAGCTCCTAACCATTCTTAGAGAGTATATAGTTTATATTGGAGAATATATTAAAGCATCACAACAAAATATGACTAAAATTTTAATCAACAAACGTAAGATTTCTCCATAGCAGGGCAAGCCAATGACCCAGCTAAAAAGACTCACCTATGGTTACCTCTCCTTTGAAATAGATCGTTTAAAGGTGGAAAGAGAATGCGAGTGACCATTCGGGTAAATATCCGTTGAGCTGTTCAGTTCAAACCGTAACTGAATTTACAGATAAACTGGTCTTGTTTTCAACTAGAGAAATTAGCTAATTTCAAGTATGTTAAGAAAAGTGGCCCAAGATGTTCACGAAGGAATGCTGTCTGAGCCTTGCACACTCAGAAAGGATGGAGAAGAGAGAGATGACAGGAGGGAGCACAGTACGTGCTTTGAGATTATCACTTTCCCTGGAAGGACAGTGGGGTGAGGGAAGGGGCCAGACTATTTATGAGCAGGAGCTAATAATTGTTTCACTGGACTGTCAGTGACCTTAAAGAAGCAAGACTGAAAGGCTGGTGACAGGAGGCTTTATTTCCCAATTAGATAAACGTTACAACTGCAGATGGTATTCTGCGTAGCATCTCAGGGCAATCTCTACACTTCATGTATGCCGCCTGATACAGCCCTACTGTTCTCTGATAATGCAGGTCTACTGTCCCAAGCAACAATGGAAATAATTTCCTTCTTCATTTATTTTTTTTAAAGCTATTTGAGTAGTGGTATGAGAATCAGAGAGCCAGGAGGGAATCCCATCTTTCAAGGAATGGAGTCTTAATCCTGACAGCATTCTTCATTGGGTAAAGAGATCATTAAAATAAAGAACTCTGTTGTCACAGGATGAAAAAAAAATAACTGGAGCCCGGCAAGTGTGGCTCAGTGGTTGAGCACTGACCTATAAACCAGGAGGTCACAGTTGGATTCCACATCAGGACACGTGCCCAGGATGGGGGCTCAATTCCCAGTGGAGGCCATGCAGGAGGCAGCCGATCAATGATTCTCTATCATGTATGCTTCTCTCTCTCTCTCTCTCTCTCTCTCTCTCTCTCTCTCTCTCTCTTCTCTGAAATCAATAAAAATATATTAAAACAGTAATGATTGGAAGTGGATCATTAGGTGTTATCAGCAAACACATCAGCCTTTGCTGCATCCTTGTTCCCAGATCTGTCCTTCTAGCTGTGGAAGGAAGGCACCCAAACCATCACCACCTTGGATCCAGGACAGAGCCAGCTAGGAAATCCAGTCGAATGAATAATAGAAACTGACTAAGACTTGGGCAGTAGAAAATGCAGCCAAGATGCCACTTCTGTACCTTCACTGTGCCCTGCAATCCCAGGCCACCAGGCCTTTCCACCACAGTCACACTGCAACCCAGCAGTCTGTTCTCCCTGCTGTCACAGCAAAAATAACCCATGGAGATAAGGAGGAATCTGAGAAGCCTCCATCTCTCTGCCAAGAGGAATATGGAGGTCCAGCTAGGAAGTACAGGATCGTGGAGGTAGAAGCCCACACGGCATGTGGATAGCTACCACCTGACTTTCCAGAGGGAGAGAGGAGTAGGGGATTCAGTAGTAAGCCCACGGTTTGGGAAGAACAAAGTGGAGACAAAATGGGCAGCAGCAGGGGAAAGAGATTTGATAGAAAACCCTGCAGAGAAACATCCTGTCCCAGAACTTCAATGTAGGGGGTCTAATTGAAAGTATCCGGGGGCTAGAGCAACAGCATGAGTGCGATGGAAATGACCCAGGATCCAAAGAAAAAGCCCGCCCTCACCCTGTGCTGACTGCCCAGGGAACTCTGCCTGGACCACTTCACAGGCTCGTCCTCAGATCCCACACCGCCTGCACCAGCAACAGGCAGAGAACTAACTCTGGCCCTTGCTGACTCTCCACTGAATGGTTTTAATACAGACCACTCTCTGCTCCAGCTTGCCACACACCCTCTGCTGAAATCCTCTTCCCTGGGTCTCTGCTCAAATGTCACATTCCCAGGAAATTCTGCCCTGACCACTCAACTTAAAATTCAAAGCTGCTCATCCCCCCCAAAACATACACTTCCCATTCTTGACCCCCCCTTACTCAGCTCTACTAGGTCTCCTCTGCCCTTATGACATTCTAGTATACTAGAGCATTTACCTAGTTAATTATCTCATTTATTTCCTATCTCCCGTCACTAGAACGTAATCTGCTTTCTTCACTGATGTACTCTTAGTCCCTATAACTGCACCTGGGACACAGCCAATGCTCACTAAAGATTTGTTGGAATATTTGATGAATAAATGTCATAGACGGTCAGATCTGAAGTTACAGGGACCAACATGTATTCCTTGCAATTGGCACTGTACAGGGCACATACTAGACTCTCAATAAATACTTGTTAAATGGATGCATGGACTTTTTAAAAAATATATTTTTATTGATTTCATAGAGGAAGGGAGAGGGAGAGAGAGAGAAACATCAATGATGAGAGAGAATCATGGATTGGCTGCCTCTGGGGATTGAGCCCACAACCCAGGCATATTCCCTTGACCAGGATCAAACCCATAACCCTTCAGTCCACAGATGGATGCTCTATCCACTGAGCCAAGCCACCTATGGCGATGTATGGAAATTTTAATCCCAAACTGAAATAGATAAATCTATATCTTGGATTTGAGTGAGATTTGTGTAGGATATGTGGTGAATCAAAGGAAAGAGGACATGATATAATAATAATAATCTAATCTAATAAAAGAGTAATACGCAAATTGACCCTCGCTCTGTTACACCCACAAGCCACACCCACCAACTAATCAAGAGCAATTATGCAAATTAACTTAACTAAGATGCCCGCAGCCACAGAGCTGGAGTTGCCCCGAGCAATGGAGGAAGCCAGGGCCCTGTGGGCCCTGAGCGCTACTCAAGGCTACAAAGTTACAATTATAGAAGATAAACAAACCCCAGATACCTGCAGGGTTGGAACCTTGGGTTGCCACAGGCTTCAAGTGGGGGACCAAGGCAACAAAGTTTCAATTATAGAAGTTAAATAAATCCCAGATACCTGTTTCCAACCAGGTACCCCAGTAGTGACCCAAACCCTGAAGAGGCTGTGGGCAGCCTGAAACTGCCCTCTGCCCCTCACCCAGGCTGGCCAGGCACACCAGCAGGTGGACATCCCCCGAGAAGTCCCAGACTGGTAGAGGACACAGGCTGGGCTGAGGGACTCCCCTCCCCAAGTGCACAAATTTTTGTGCACTGGGCCTCTAGTAGTAGTAATAATAATAATAATGATAATAGTGTTTATGCTAATAATAATAATAAAAGCTTGTAGTAATGTCTGTCAAGCACATTGTTTCATATACTATGTCCTGTCCCCACAATCACCCAGCAAAGGAAGTATTATTACTTTCATCTTATAGATGGAGGTGTTAGGGCTCAGAATGTGTTAACAACTGTCTGCCACCATGGAAATGGCAAAGAGAGCTGGGATTCAAAATTGGAGCTGACTGGACTAACTTAAAACCAAGGCACCTTTCTGAATAATGGCATACTGTGCTCAGCTACAGAAATGAGAGTGTTTTTTTCTCTCATCACGGGTGTAGGGATATAAAGAAAGAACAATGCAGGCAGCTTTGACCACCCAGTTCTAAAGCAAACTGGGGCCTTTGGAACATGGGTTAGCCTCATGAAAGCTCTGCCATTCTCAAAGAACTAAAATAATTTTATTCAAAAGGATGTGAGACATACAAGAGGGAAAAGGCAGTATAACACCAGAAATAGAAAAATAAATCTATAAACTGAGCCCTGTGGAGAACAACTTAAGTTGAAATGAAATCTTTGCACTATATATTAATTTATTCATTCACCTTAATGATCATGCAATTTCTAAGTTCAAGGTTCTTTTCTGGGCACTGAACATACAGAAAAATAGTCAGAAAAATCCCTCCCTTATGGAGCCTCCATTCAAGTACTGGGCAAACAAAATAAAATTTAGGTGAAATATATAGCATATTATATGGGGTTACTACTAAGTAGAAAAGCAAAGAAGAGAAAGAGGTTGGGAGGTATTGGGGGCTGTAATTTAACAACGTGCTATTTTAATACTTCTTAAAGCCATCAAAGAAATCGGTACATTGAGGGCAACATTGTCAGATTTGTGTAAAACAATTCAGCCTTGAGCTCTCTATTAGGCTGCATGAGATTTTCTCATTCTTCAATCAAAGCTGGCAGTTCAAGAGGGCGATGCGCTTGCCGACTCTGTACTTGAGGCTCTCTGCTGATTGCTCAGAGCCGAGTATAATAGCAGAGCTCCAGCCAGTTTCCAGGGTGTAGAGAATCTTGGAAAAGAAGATTTTAAAAACATTGTTGTCCATGGAGTCCTCATAGTTGGGGAAGAATAGCAGTGCCTCCTTATGACAGCCAAAACACTAAGTGCCATTGTAAATCCAGAGCTCAGACAGGGTCAGGAAAGGGAGAAAAGAAGTGGGATAAAATGCAGGTCCTGAGCAAAGAGCTTCATCGTACTTGATAGTCATGTCTAGAGAATTACACGATTAAGGAACCTGGGAGAGCAGCGTAGGACTTGAGAGGTACATTTTGAAGGAGCTTCAGGATGATTTAGGAGCGTAATAAAAATTGACATGTATATGGACACTATCTCATGGCTGAAAGACCAGCTGAAAGACTCAAGTCTGTCAACAAATGAAAATAAATGCCTTGCAATCCACACTGGGCAGGGTTCTTGGGGGCAGGCCTCCAAAGAGCTCTGATTTCGCCTGAGAGCCTGATGAGGAAGCTATCACATTGGGGTAAATAGATTAGAAATGAAACGTGCAAATGAACTAACTTGGCAGGAGCCTTGGGAAAGGTAGGGAACCTTACACCACAGTGTTGTTTACATTCAGATTCACAAAAGCGCTGCTTTTGAACATCTGCTCTTCAGAATACAAAGTGGTATGGTGGGAGAGCCAGGAAGAAGCAACACAAATGATTGTTTCAAGAAGAGCAGCTAGTACAGGAGGGGACTGACCATTAAAAATGAAACAATATGAAAACACTTAAAAGATATAAACACCAACTGGAGTGGAAAATTACTTACCCCAATACCTTAGGGCAAAGTAATAGGAGAGAATTAAAGAAAAGGCAATCACAGCCACATTCTTTTAAAAATCATCAACTTGGTTGGTCATTTAGACTAAGAAATGATTCTGTTATATTTCATATTCTTATTTCAAGACCCTGCTCAAATGTCACTTTGTTTTTTGGGCTTTCTTTTATTTCCTTCCCTCATCATCAAGGCAGAATTAATTATTGAATTATATTTCCTTGGCACTTAAGAAATTTGTCTACTATAACACTACTCACATGGTATTGTAGCTATGTTGTTATCTCCATTTGTAAGATAGGGGTTTCTTAAGAAGTATGTTTATGTCTTATTATATTTTGTACCTCTAGTACCTAGGATATTGACTGGTACATTAAATGTTTCATGAATTGCATGGAACCCTTACACATTCACTAGGGATTAAATTACTAAAGCTGTCATTTGTATTGAAAAGAAAGTGAGAAAGTATCTTATGTAAGATATGAAAAAATTGGTAATGTATCCATTTTTAGTAAAAAACCAAAGGTGCCAAGCCATGTACATAACATGCTACTTTATATGAAGAATGAGAGGGGAAATAGCATATATTCATATTTGCTATTATTTTCACAAATAAAAATCTGTAAGGATACTTAAAAAGCAAATTACTGATTACCTGGGGCAGGGCGAGAGGAGAGTTTGATGGAACAGTAGTAAAAGCAAAATTATCCACTGGATACATTTTTATATTGCTTTCACTTTTTAAACATTCATTAATTATGTAGCATCTATGCAAAACTTTTTAAATTTTTAAAAACTAATTACATCGGGAGTTAAGGCAACAGTGAGCATGGCGAAAACTCTGCCTGGGATTCTATGGTTAATCAATTTAGGCAGAAAGGTAATGCTGTCTACTGGTTTGTTTCAACAAATGAACTCAATTCCAGTTATGGGCCAAGTTGCAAAATAAATTAAAGTTAATTTTTGTTTTCTCATGTAAGTCATGGTAATCAAAATTCTTTCGAAAAGCTCACTGGGAAAAGGTGACGGCTTCACCCTGCTTCTGCTAATTGCATGACTATGGGGAATGTGCCGTAAGGATCCTCCATCTGTCACGTTGAACCCAAGACAATTCCTTAACATATTGTTAGAAAATCAATATTTTAAATAATGAGATCTGGCCTGTCCTTGAAGTAGCGCTGGATACTAGAATAGATTTATGTGAAGGTTTCATTTGTCTAAACTAATTAGTGATTGTTTCCCTGACTGATTACTTTCAAGCCAAAAATCATACACTAAAAAATTACATATGCATCTTTAGTGGCACGTGTGAAAGTATAATTTTTAAGAATTTATAAAATAATTCATACAAATATAAAATAAGTATGTGTTTGAGTTATGCAGCCCAGTAATGAGAGAGCCAGCTGGACAGTAAATATGGCTCAAAGAAGATACAACAAACAGGGGTTGGATAAGCGTGGAGGAGAAATGTTTGGGTAGATGGGTTTAGAGACAAGCCTGGTTAATATATCCTACAGAGCAATAAAAGCATAAACTTTGAGGTTATCATTTGAGGTTACCAGGCAGAAATTATTTGCATCTCTACTAGATAAAAACCTACCAGTGAACATGCAACTTTATAGAAAATGCACTTGTAATCAATAGCTAAATATAATCAAACACATGTCCATTCCCCAGAATAATCAAATCATCTTTGGGCTGGCCTGTTAAATGATGCGTTGATATGACATTGAAAGGGCACACTATCCTCTCTTTGCCTTCCTTGCACGGTGGGCTATGGTTTTTAACATGTGTTAATGAAAGTAAAAGTCAGTGAAAGAATATGTGAGCTAAAGCTCCTATCTTTAGGCCTGAAGTGAAGCAGCAACTCATAGGGAACAATGATGTATTGCATATTTCAAGGTGTAGGCCTCTTCTAATAGGTTTCTCTCTACACAATGAGCTTGGGGGTGGGGGAGAGAATTATCTATATTTGGTAACTAATATTGTAATGTTGATGAGGAGAGGTTAACACCACTAACAAAGATGATAATGATTTGACTTATTCAGTAGTAAAATACATCAATAATCTGATCTGGTATTTATTGAGATGGGGAAAAAACATCCTAATTCAGAAAACTACCATGAATGGTACAAAACCATTTTATGCTTATGCGAACTGAGGATGCAGCTTTAATACATGAAAGTATTTCAACAAACCAAACTTGTCTTTCCTTGTTAGTTGAAAAGCTAAACAGAAAATCTTCTAGCTTCTAAGTAAATCCTGGAGTGGATTACCAAAAGACATATTTTTGATGTATTCAACCCAGCCAGTCAGTTTTTCAAGTGTAAGCAAAATAGTCATGCAGTAAATGACACAGACTCAGCCAGAGATTTCGGGAAACATGAAGGACCACAGAGAAACCAAGAACACTGAGTTCAAGTGAACAAATAGATAGTCTTTCGTGGTGCAATGCAAGCCATATTTTTCCAAAAACTAATACCAGACATAATCACAGGGATCACTAAATAAAACTGTTGGGCTAATTTTTGTAATAACAAATCAGACTAGAAAAATCCTTAGAAATATACTAAATGGGCAATTCATCATTAAGCTTTCACCCTGTAAACCCAGAACAAGATCAATCCTGTTTATCTTTGCCCAAGATGCTACTCATTTTTTTACATCTTTTTTTTTTCTTTATAGAATAACCTAAGGAATTTTCAGAAGGAAAGTTCATAATTGACATAAATATTTTTATATTTCCTCACAGGAATATCAGAGATGCTCTGCATATATGGGAGATTTGCCTTTTAGAAGAAAAGTTGCTGATTATCTAAGTATTTCTCTTATAATGACCAGATGTATTGGAAAGGTGCAAACGTTGCTAAGAGAAGCACGTGCAGTTTGAATTATTTGAATGCTCTACAGTTATAGAAATCTGGCCTAAATAGAAGTGTTTCCAACACTACTTACTATTTTCTTACTTCTCCATTAAAAGCTGATGTACTATTAGGGAAAAATCGGCATTGGAGAAGAGACTACATAACATCTTCACAGCAACCCCATCCTCTTAATTCTTGTCTGTGCCTGAGGCAGCCTTTTTCTTTGTTCTTGTCTCATTTGGTCTCAATAAAGGCCAGGAGGAGAGATTTTACTTTCCCATGAAGATAAGGTATTAATTAACTAGATTTGCCAAACAAGACTGGGAAAGCGAAGTATTAAGTAGCCGCAAACTCGTAAGTGGGACAGCAATATCAGCATTAGAATTGCTTTTCATGCTTTAACTTCTCTGTGGGTGAAGCACGAGGATTATTATAATTTGATTTTGTTGTTAATGTCCTCACCCAAGGACATTGTTCCCATTGATTTTTAGAGAGAATAGAAGGGAGAGGAAGAGACACAGAGAGTGAAACATCATCGATGTAAGAGAGACACATCAATTCATTGCCTCCTGCACTTACCCTGACCAGGGCCAGAGGTCAAGCCTGCAACTGAGGTACGTCCTTGACCAGAACAGACCCTTCAGTAGGTGGGCCGATGCTCTATCCACTGAGCCAAACCAGCTAGGGCATGAGGATTATTTTAACATCTGATGGCTAGCAAGCAACACATAGGCTTCAGGGTCTTCTTATGGTATATGGTAGAAAACTACACTTTTATTTGCTTATTTATGCATTTACTCCTTTAAAAATGTCAGTATTTGGTCTTAATTTATAAACAAACAAACAAACAAACAAACAAACAAACCTGTCTTAAGAGAGACTAAAAGAATCTAGGAATGAAATGCTACCTAATAATCCTAGGACAGAAGAATTTCCCCCTCTTGAACTCATCTGACTGGATGGAGAGAGCTTGGAGGAAGTAAACACTGGCATGGGATAAAATGGAAATAGAAAAGAAAAACTCTCAAAGAGAAGTTCTGTTCACATAAGTAGATGGGCTGAAAGCAGCCTCTGGCAGGTTCCCATTCTCAAAGAGGCAGACAGGAGCTCAAAAGCTATCAAAGAAGTCCAGGAGAGGGGGCAGAAAAGACAACTCTTAGTAGAGAACTGAGAAGGTGAAAGTGAAGAAGTTCATCAAAGAGGAAAGTATGAAACAGCCAAGTTTTCATCTACACTGGAAGTTTCTTACATGCAAATGAGTACACTCAAACTAAGAAGTGGTCCTCAACTGGCAAAGGAAAAGTAGTTTTCCTGGTCATGCAAATAAAGTTCTCAAATTTAGATTGTGATCTTGAATGTAAGAAATTTAAAGTGCCCCATATCATTATAAGTTTAAAATCACGTTAGATGTCATGGGAATGAACAGATTCCCAAATATATGAGGGATTTGGTGTATTCTTTGAACTCCTAGGCAGAGTAATTGTATCATTCTTATCTTAGTCTTCGCCTATGAAATCTCATTACTTTATCCTGTTTAATGGTCCAGGAAACAGTAGTGTTCAGGTAGACGCAACGTGGTTTGGTTGTCAAGTTATAAAGACAGGGGTCAGATTCTTGCCCTGACTCTACCTTTTAAAGGAAACCCAGGAAATCATATCTTAAGCACTTAACCTCTTTTCCAAATACTTATCATCTCTTATTTCCATAAATGGTCCACATTTTAAACAAATATTTTGAATCTTCAAATTGAAAGACTTTAAGCAGAGAAAAGGCACTAAAATTGTTTTCACTAAGTCTTACTAGAGGGAAAAACTATGATAAATGCATGGGAAAAGATTCTAAAACAAAATTAGGTTAAGGTATTTTGCCTTACTGAATCCTTAATCTTGGAAAAACTGAGATTTCATGGTCGTTTTTCAAATTAAAAGAATTATCTTAGATACTCTGGTACAAATTCTATTCACACTTTTTTCAGAAGGAGGAAAAGAATTTATTCCAGCATAAGTCTTCTTAAATCTGAAAGAAGCCTTTGAGAGAAGTGTATTGTGTACCAGGTGGATGGAATTTGCCTGCTGTGAGGAACCACATGGGTGTGGGCATAATTTGTGAATGAAAAAAAAAAAAGATAATTAAATATATTTTAAAAATCAATTGAGTTTTCAGGTTTCTTCAGTTTATAAATAGAAGAGAAATATTTTTTTATTGATTGTAGTTGTAAATTAAGTAAGTCCACCAAATTTATATCTAAATATAAAGATTGATACACACAAAAAAAAAGAAAGAAGAAGAAGAAGAAGAAGAAGAAGAAGAAGAAGAAGAAGAAGAAGAAGAAGAAGGAGGAGGAGGAGGAGGAGGAAGAGGAAGGGGAAGGGGAAGGAGGGAGGAAGAATAAAAAGTTTATTATTTTCAAAACAGACTTTGATTGAAATCCAATGTTTCTTCCCTAATCTGATTTTCATTGACATTGATATAACCTGAGGGTGAAAGCATGTAGTTTAAACATTGTTAATGAAGTCTATCGATATTGTCCTTCATAAATTAACCATGGTTGACTGGGAAAAATGTGGCATGCAGTTATGTCCAAAATGCACACATATTTGGTGCATGCCAAGGGGAAAAGGAACTACAACTTAAAGAGCTCTTAACCTGGGGTGAGGCTCTTCATGCAGGTGATAGCATTTATCCTTATATTAACAGTAGGGGCCCAGTGCACAAAATTTGTGCACTTGGGGGGTCCCTCAGCCCGGCTTGTGCCCTCTTGTAGTCTGGGACCCCTTGGTGGATGTCCACCTGCTGGCATGCCTGGGTGAGGAGCTGAGGGCCGTTTTCAGGCTGCCCACAGCCCCTTCAGGGTTTGGGTCCCTACTGGGGTGCCTGGCCAGCCTGGGTGAGGGGCTGAGGGCTGTTTGCAGGCTGGCCACAGCTACCATTGACCCAAGGTCCCAGCGAGGTTGGCTGGAATCAGGTTTCTGGGGTTTACTTATCTTCTATAATTGAAATTTTGTTGCCTTGAGCAGAGGCCACAGCCTGCGTAGGCAGGCAATGAAGCCTCCTGTTTGCTTCAGCTCTGTGGCTTCTATAATGGAAACTTTGTTGCCTTGAGCAGAGGCCACAGCCAGCCTAGGCAGGCAGTTTACTCCATCGCTGGCCTCCTGTTTGCTCTAGCTCCATGGTTGCTGGCCGCCATCTTGACTGGGTTAATTTGCATATCGTCACTCTGATTGGCTGGTGGGCATGGCTTGGCTGGTGGGCATGGCTTAGGTGTAACAGAGTGAGGGTCAATTTGCATATTACTCTTTTATTAGATTAGATTATGAGGCAGTGAATGTTGTCCCTGTTTTGAAGAAGAGGATACAGAGGCTCTGAGATGGTGATTCTCCAAGGTTTCATGGCCACTTACAGGCAGAGCCACAATTCAAAGTCAGCTCTGTTGGTCACCAGAGCTACTTCTCTTTGGCTGCTCACCTTTTGCCTCCATTGTCCAGACTGGCTTCCAGAGGTTACCCGACTTAATCCAATTTGAGAAAGTCAGCCCTCCTCCACTGGCTGCACAACCCCACCCCATTCTACCCCCAATTCTTTTTTTTTTTTTTCTTTTTTTTGAATTTTTTTTTATTTCATTGCTTAAAGTATTACGACAAGTGATAGATAAGTATTACAACAGATGATAGATAGATCTCCATTTTTTCCCCTTGCCCTTCCCCCCCTCCTCCCTAACCCCCTACCCCCAATTCTTATAAAAAAGAATTCATATAAAATGCACGAAGTTTAATTTGGAGAAGGCACACTAAGAGTCCTTGGTTCCTAACAGTTGCCTGTACTAACAGAAATGCCACCTACAAGGACACTTGCTTCTCATTCTGACACATAGAAAGTCTTCCTTACACTGAAGGTGAACTTTCAAGTTAGACAGAACTGTTCCTGCGAACCATATAGTTTTCTGTAGTTTAGTGTTTTCCACACAGAGTCTCCTCTACAAACACTCTACATAATATATAGTTTACAATCCTTACTGCTCCCCTGTCAAACTGCCAATCAAATGGCTTGGTCTTTCTTGTCCTGCCCATTTTATTGCTTATCTTTTTTAAAAAATATGTTTTATTGATTTTTTGCAGAGTCGAAGAGAATGGGATAGAGAATTAGAAACCTCGATGAGAGAGAAACATCGATCAGCTGCCTCCTGCACACCCTCTACTGGGGATGTGCCCACAACCAAGGTACATGCCCTTGACCAGAATCTAACCTGGGACCCCTGAGTCTGCAGGCCGACGCTCTATCCACTGAGCCAAACCGGTCAGGGCATGCTTAACTTTTTTATTCCAAATTAAGTCAATCTTGTATAGTTCTTAAAAGTATGGAAGAGTACGGTCACTTTTTTACTATAATTCAAACAAACAAACACACGCACGCACACGCACACGCACACACACAAAAAAAACAAAATACAGTGTACATCATCAGGAATGGTCCAAGGTGAAAGATGAAAGAGAATCTGGAGAAAACGTGAATTTTTCTGAAAAGCAGTAAGAAAAAATATTGATCCCACCCTCACATACAGGACACATGGAGGAAAAAAGGAAAAGAGAGAAGCAGATCCAGAAACTCTGAGAAATGAATATAACTATGGGAAAGTCTGAAAAACATCTGGCTCAATATAAGGGGCTGAGAAATTCCAGCTCTGGTTGAAATTTTTACCTACCCCCACAAAAAAAGCTGCGGCTTCTTTAATTTTCAAAACCAGAACGATGGCTGCTCCCAAAAAGGGAATGATTTCAGTCTCTCAGTGAACACCTCCACCTGTTTGCAGCACCTGCACTTGAGGAATCAGCCTCCCTGTGGAGTTGGTAGGAAGTCCAGAATCTGATACTGGCCCACCACAGACCTGCCAAGTCAGGATTAAGAAGGCCTCTCCCAAAAGGTGATACATATTCATACTCATACTTAGATCTATTGAACTTTGTCACAGCATAGAAATACTCTTTTTCTTTGAAATTATACCAGAAATAATTCACTAAAAATAACAATAATGCAATAGAAATAATAATATAAACAGTAATTTCACTAAAATAATACTTCCATTGAAGTTATATCTAAATACAAAGACTAGTCTTTTTAAAAAAATGGAATCAGGATAATTTTAAATTTATTATTTTCAAAATAAGCTGTATGATTGAATTCAATTTTTTTTCTTACGCTGTTTTGTCAACACTGATATAACCAGAGGTTGAGTGAACACATTTCTTTGCGTGCAAATAGGGATAATACTGCCTACTCCACAGGGTTGTAGTGATAATTAAATAAGATAATGTGTGAACAGTGCCTAGCATATGGCAGGCAGTCAAAAGTAGTAGGCACTATTAGTAACCATCATCGCTGTTTTTGTGCCAGAGCACAGTAGATTAACTGGTCAAGTTAAATGGCATCCTAATCCACTTTATTTTCTCCTTTGACCTTTTAGAGAGGTATAGATCTAAAAACCACAACAAAACTTGGGTGTATCTTCCTTAAATTGCTAGATATGTAAATAATGAGTCTAGGTTTTAAAAAATTCTCCAAATATTCCAGACATAAAATACTGATTCTGCACTCTTTGGTGACTCAAAAATAAACAGTACACTATTCACCAGCACAATTATAATGAGAAAATGTAATGCTTCAGTGAGACTTCTCATGACAAAGACTATCATTGGTTACCATTCCCTTAGCATTCTCTTTCTCTCATGTGATAAACCCAGTACAATCTATACCTGTCAACACAGTTGCCATTTTTAATCTTAGCCTCAGAACTGTGAGCCATATAATTATTATTATGCCATATTAGCTTTTGTGGGTTCCCTTGATACTGATAGGATGCAAAGGTGACTTGTGTATGGATTGTGTCAATTGTCACACTGCACAAAAACATAGTCCCAATCCCACAGGTTGTAATATCCGTCTAATGATACACTCATGTCACAGAAGTACATAAATAGGGTTCTGCTGCCCATTAAGACTTCCTTCGCAGTAGGATGAGCTCAGGGGGATGTCTGTGAATGAGTGATCACATGTCGTATGAGGTGATTAAAAATGAGTGGGTCCCTTTTAGAGATTAGTGGCTGTTAAATTATTTCATTCACTTGCTATTCATGATGAATAATAAATCACTCTCAGTGTCTGCTATTCTATTCATTTATTACTTAAGGATGTTTAGAAGCTAATTACTCTGAGATAGCCTCCCCAGCAAGAAGGACTAAGGGGATACAAAATTCCAGCTCTGATTGAATTTTTTTTAAGTTGAGGCTTATATTGAGCCAGATTTTTTTCAGAGTTTCCCATAGTTCTTTCTCAGACTTCTGTGTATAATGTCCTAGTGTCTGAAAGGCTGTTAAGAGAGTCTTTAAAGACCAAAGGAAAAAAAAAGTCCATTAGTCTAAACTAGTACTTCCTAGAACTGTAAATTTTCAGCCTCTACTTACAGTTGTTTGGAGAACTCATTTCCTTTTGGGGCATCTATCAATTTTTTTTCAGAATGTATAACAAATACCCTCAGCCCCTTTCCTCTAAGAACACAATCAATCAATTATTCAGCTAGTGTTTCTTGAATGCCTACTACATGCTCAACATTAATAAGTTGTTATGGAGAAGAACACAAGCCCTGTTCTTGGCTCTAAAGGAGCTTAAAAATCTAATCAGGGAAATAATATACACAAAATGATAAATTCAATAAATACCTATTGTGTATAAACTTTGGGCAATGCATTGTAAGCACTTTTGTAAACATTATGTAATCTACCTTAATTATAACGATACTTTGGGATGAGTCAAAATATTGCTATTTTACAGATGAAACTTTGAAACTCAGAGATGAGACTTGCTTGTGTTCAAATAGCTGTTCAGTAGAAGGACTGAAATCCAAACTCCTCTGAACTCCAAGCCCAGTATACTTTCCAAAACCCCATATGTTCTAAATACAATATCTATGTGTGATAGTTAATAGCTAATTTGTGTGGCAGGAGAACTGAATTTCGAGAGTTCAGGGAAAAGGGCCCGAAGTTATCACATAAGCCTTTGTAGCTAGAGGGCCTTTGCTGGGTGAGGCTTTCACAGGTGACAAAAGCGTAAGGGCAGAGGTGAAAGTGAACAGAACCAAAGCCCAGGGATGAAGATGAGAGAGACATAGGAGGGGGTACTCCAAATTGAACTTGAGTGGACCATATAAATGGGGGGGAAGAGTGGGGAGAACTAATGGTTAGAATTCCCAAGCAGATGGGTCCAGATTTTGAAGGGTCTAGAAAATAAGCTAGGAATCATTAGATGTCGTACAATAGAAAAGAAAGCTATAGCAGAATATTTTTTTTCTTGATTAAGTCAAATTTAGTCACGTTCCTCTGAGCTGCCTTCTCAACCAGGCCTCAGACTTGGTCTATGGGAACTGCAAACTCTCAGGACAAACAATTTTACTCAGCCCACACACTAAGAGACTTACCACACTCCAGCAAGGCTTCTATCAGCCCACGGTCATATCTTTAGGATGACCCAAGTCCCCTTAAAATACCTGGCTGAGATAGCTCAAAACTGCCACAAGAATTGATTGATTATTTCAGCAAAAACCTGACTATATCCCCCTCATCTCCCTTTTCTTAGAGTATTTTCCTCAGAAAACTTACAATTATAAATTCTCTGTGTCCCTTTGAGATATATCTTCCATAACCCAGGTGTATCTTTTTCAAGCCACCTCTTGGAAATATAATGATGAATAAGGTTGGAGTCCTTATTGTCCGGTCTCTGGAAGGGTAGGAGCCTAACATTGATCATAACCAGCACAGAGGGCCTCATCACACTGACCAATACCGGCCTCCCCTCTCACTGTCTTTCAGTACAGTTCCTTTAGCACACACAAATGCCTAAAAAGCCTTCCACCTTTTCTGTCACTGGAGTTCAGTCTATACTGGAGCCCCTCTCCCCTACTGCGGTAACCTGAAGAAAATGTCTTGTCATCTCTAGCAAACATCCAGCTCTAGTATTCCTTGACAGTAGGAGAATGACAATAAAAGCAACATTCACCTTAGCAGCAAGAAGCAGAATGAGTCACTTTCCCCCTTAAAATTCTCCAATGGATCCTTATCACCTCCAGGATAAAGCCCAAAGGATTGAGCATGGTGCTCAAGGTCTTCAGGTCCTGGATCTCGCCTGCTATTCCAGTCTCATATCTCACCATTCTCCAACCCAATGCTCAGGGATATCCCTAGGAAGTTTGACTTTCCTAAAACAGACCATATTTTTTTTCTTATCTGCACAATTTTTCAAAGACCATTACCTTTGCCTAGAATAGTAAGAAAAATAGGCAGCATGTATTGAGCATTTGAGGTGTGGTAGGCTCCATCCTAAGAAATTTACATTCACTTGCACCATTACATTCATTTGCACCTTCTACAAGGTACAGGGTCCCCTTTTCACATGAGGCAACTAAGATTCAATGAGTTTAGGTAATTTTTCTAAGGTCATTCTGAGAATGGCGAAGCAGAATATAAACCAGGGACTCTGAATCTCCCTCCTGACTCAGCTATTACTCAAGACCAAATATGCCATATGACTTCCCCCTCCTCTCAGGTTGTTTTTTTTTTTTTTTTTCCCTGCCTTGTTCCCATAGCAAAATTCTAGGCACTCTAAAAAATTTGACTCGAGACTCTACCACTTGAAATAGACTCAATTCTTCTCTCTGCTTTTATAGTGTTCTGTGTTTGCCATGGTTGTAGCCATTGTCATATTCAGAGACACAGTGTCTCATCTATTTGTGTCTTTCCTACCTTAAAGGTGGAATTTCTGGTTCATTTTCATCTTAAGCCTAGTATCTGATACAAAAACACATTCAGTTAAAACCCGTTGTACACATGCCTAAAAGTGCAGAGAGGCAAGCCTAAGACAAGTAGCTGGAAAAGTTGTGGTAGTAAAGGCCTAGTTTAGTCTCGGCAGTGAAAGAGAAGTGAGCATTTTGCAGAAAAATCTAGTCTTGTAGATTGGTTGCATGAGATTACACAGAAGAAGGAATTCTTAAATGGTCTATCCAACATGCATTTACTGAACCCTTTCTGTGGACCTGGCACGTTGGTGACACTTGCATGACACTGAAGCTTCCCGCATGGTTACTAGGAAAACAGTGAGCCCATTGGCAGAAACAGGGGAATTCTTCTGGAGCAGTGATTTGATTGCGGATATGTTTAGAGAAAAGAAGTGGATGTTCAAGTTGATGATTTATAAAATCTTTGCAATGAACACATCCACATATTTCTGTTCTGATTTGATTTTTAGTCTATTTTTTCCAATAAGAAGGCAGATACGTATTTGACAATTATAAAAGAAAAGCTCATTAGCCATGTAGATTTGCTGTGGGTGGCAATGTAGGAGAATAGTTTTGAATGAGCACTGGCTTGGTGGCTGTATTCAAGATTACAGTGTGATTAGTGTTCTAAGATTCTCACCATAAGACCTGTATTGTTTGTTATTTTGCATAAATTCACATGTCAAATTAGGGGAATTTCCACCCACATATGTGGGAGGAGGGGGAAAATTAATAGAATCTGTATAATTATATTCAAACCCAAATTAAAAGGCTATTATGCATATCACATGCAGAATAGTTTAGTAAATACATCAACTTCATCAAGCCCCAGGTGAAGAATGGCAAGCCATGTGCTAGTGAATATTACACTGGTTCTCTGGAAGAAACACAGTTATGATTTGCAGGGTTTGCTGACTGCTGTGGTGAAAATGGAAAGCTTTAGAAGCCAGTGTATCTAGGTTCCAGCATACCACAGCCTTTATCTGAAGACTAAAATTTCTCACATCTCACTTATTGAGCTTCCAAGCTTAAGAGCTTTTTCTAAGAGATTGACCTCTAACTGGTGAGAGGAACATAAGCACCAGGAGAAATGGCATTGCTAAATAGTGAGTCACAGGCCTCATGAGTTTCTGGAACTTGTGGCCTCTTTGGGGAAAACCAAAGCCTTAAAGTCCAGAAAAGCAATTATGTTCCCACATGGAATGGTATGTGAGTGAATGGACATTTGTTGACATAATAAAAAATAATTCTACTTCTAGATCGATTCTTTCTGGCCATAATTCCTGTGTGGTTCCAGACATGGGTCAGGTGTGGAGTAGACATACAGGTCACTATGGTGAAAGAAAGCACGGACCTCACAGCCTTATAATAATCTGCCCACATGTTTGCCTCTCCTTCTAGATTCTGAGCCCACAACAGCATTAACCTTGTCTTGATCAGAACTACATCTCTGGTGTGTTCTGGATAAATGTATACATTGAATAAGGAAGTGAGTGAATTTACAGGGAAAACATTACTTTCAGGACACCTACTCCGCTTACGTAATGGGTACATTGTGAGCCTAACACAATGACAGATAGAATGCATTTTGAAAAAAATTAAAGGATTAAACAAATGATGGGTAATATTATTATAATAGGGGCCCAGTGCACAAAAATTTGTGCACTCAGGGGGTCCCTCAGCCCGGCCTGTGCCCTGTCGCAGCCTGAGACCCCTCAGGGGATGTCCACCTGCAGGCGTACCTGGCCAGCCTGGGTGAGTGGCTGGTGGCTGTTTGCAGGCTGGTCAAGCCCCCAGTGGGGACCCTCACCCCATAGGGGTGTGGCCAGTCTGGGTGAGGAGCTGAGGGCCGTTTTCAGGCTGTCCAGTCCCTTCATGTTTTGGGTCCCTACTGGAGTACCTGGCCAGCCTGGGTGAGGGGCTGAGGGCCATTTCCAGGCTGCCCACAGCTCCCATTGACCCAAGGTACCAGTGAGGCTGACTGGAATCAGGTTTCTGGGGTTTATTTATCTTCTATAATTGAAAATTTGTTACCTTGAGCAGAGGCCTAGGCAGGTAACGAAGCCTCCTGTTTGCTTCAGCTCCGTGGCTTCTATAATTGAAACTATGTTGCCGTGAGCAGAGGCCCAGCTGGCCTAGGCAGGAAGTTGCAACAGAAGCTTCCTGTTTGCTCTAGCTCTGTGGCTGCTGGCCTCCATCTTGGCTGGGTTAATTTGCACACAGCCATTCTAATTGGCTGGCGGTATGGCTTGGCTGGTGGATGTGGCTTAGGTGTCTCCGAGTGATGATTAATTTGCATATTACTCTTTTATTAGAGTAGATCACTAGAGATCTGGTGCCCAAAATTTGTGCATGGGTCGAGTCCCTAGGCCTGCCCAGCAATCAGAGCTGATCAGGTTCCCCATCTTCCCTCCTCCCCAACTCCTCCTTTCCTTGTTCCCTCAGCACCCTGCCCCTGCCACTGGTCTCCCACCATGTTCAACACCACCCCCTGGTGGTCAGCACATGTCATAGTGAGTGATCAAACTCCTGTTGAACTCCCTAGGGGACCCTTTGCATATTAGCCATATATATATATATCTAAACTAATAAAAGCGGAATAGTAAAATTAACCGTTTCTCCGGGACGCCCACAGCCAATCAGAACGGCTGTATGCAAATTAGCCTAGCCAACATGGTGGCCGCCACTCACGGACCTGAGTAAACGTTTAGGCAGCGTCCGTTGCAGCAGGAGCGAGAGCGAAACTACCTGCTGGCTGGCTCCTTAGCCTTTGGCCTGAAGCAAAAACGCACATTTGCAACAATTAAGTGTAACAATTGTTTCATTATAGAAGTCGAGAGGTGAGGCAGAGAAGAGGCTTCGTTAGTAAAAGGCCGCCTTAACGGAACAGCATCAATTATAGGAAACCTGCGTCCAGCCGGCCTTGCTGGGACGTTGGGCAATGGGAGCTGTGGGCAGCTTTAAAGTCCCTCACCCAGGCTGGTCAGGCACGCCAGCAGGTGAGCATCCCCCGAGGGGGTCCCAGACTGCAAGAGGGCTCAGGCCGGGCTGAGGGACCTCCCGAGTGCACAGAGCGGCTGCAGGGTAGGACAGCGCAGGACCCAGGACCTGTGAGTGGGAAAGAGGCGGCAGGGTTGGAGGGTCATCGGGGAGCGGGAAAGAGGCGCAGGGTCGGCAGCCTTCTTGGTGGGCTTCCCAGGCCCTTGGAGGGGTATCAGGGAGCGGGTAGGAGGCGGCAGAGTCAGCGGCCTGCTTGGTGGGCTTCCCAGGCCCCTTGCAGGGCACCAGGAAGTGGGAAAGCAAGGTGGCGGGCTGGGGAGTGGGAAAGAGGCAGCGGGGCGGTCTCGGCCTGCTTGGCAGCTGCCCAGGCCCTTTGCGGGGCACCGGGGAGCGGGAAAGCAAGGCTGCAGGGGCCAGGGGCCTGCTTGGCAGCTCCCCA
>PVJC01031402.1:0-20607 GCA_004026665.1 Murina feae | reverse complement strand
TCACCTCGCAGCGTCTATAATGAAACAATTGTTACTTTTACTGGTTAGGCCGGAGCTGCTCTTTCCTTCAGCTCCGGAGGATTCTATGATTGTTACAATGTTTCAAAAAGCTGTGTTTCGCTAGAGGCAGTTTAATCGGAGCTGAGCTGAGGGGCGCAGCTTCACTTTCCCTCCTGCCGCAATGGAAAAGGCTGTTTACTCAGGTCCGGGAGTGGCGGCCGCCATGTTGGCTGGGCTAATTTGCATACAGCCGCTCTGATTGGCTGGTGGGCGTGGCTTACCCTGTCTCGGAGAAACGGTTAATTTTAATATTTCGCTTTTATTAGTTTAGATTCTTCTCAGGAGTGACCTCATCCAATCCCGTGGTTTGAAATACCATCTAGAGGTTGATAACTCTGAAATCTACATCTTCAGCCCTGTCCCCAAGAACTTCAGATTTATATATCCAATTGCAAACCTAGCATCTTTATCCGAATTTCAACAGGTATCTCAAACATAACATGGCTAAAACAGAACTCTAGATACTGCCCTAAAACTTGTTCTTTACCTACTCTTTACCATCTGAGTAAATGGTCTCACCACCTCTCCACTGGTCAGCCAACATTTTAAGAGTTATCTTTGATTTATTCCTCTCTTTCATACTTCAGATCTAATCCATCAGCACATTCTTTGCACTGTACCTCAAAATATTATAACGCTGAATATTCAAATCTCTACTTGACTCTTCTCCCATTACACAATAGACTGATTGTACTATTGGCCCTGCTTTTTCATATCTCCCTAGTATCTTTTCACATCTCTTTATTCCTGCCCTTGAGCAATGCCCTTCCACACTAACTGTGGGTAAACCATGTCACTTTCTTGGACCAATAGGATAGCAGCAAACTTAACACAAGTTAAGGCTTAAAAATCTGCCTGCTTGTTTGTACTTTTTTGTGTGACTACCATAAGTATATGGCCTGGCTAGCCTATAAAAGAGATGCAACATAAACACAGAGGAGAGCAGGGTTGTCCCAGCCATCTCAGCTGAGGTCATCCTAGACAGTCAACAGCCATCTGGCCCCCAAATACATCAGAGACCCCAGCAACACCACAGAACTGCCTACCTGACCTACATTTGTTTAGAGACACATGGGCAAGACCAGTCACAATCAGCTGAGACTGGTCCAGATCAGCAGAACTACCCCAGACATCCCATCAACTCATGAACAAAAATAAATCCTTATGTCTATACACCACTGAGTTTATGGGGATGTTCGTTACTTGGCATTACTAGGGCAATTAATTGACATAGCCACCATCATTCCTTGTCAGGATTATTGCAATATCCTTCTAATAGATCTCACTATTTCTTTCCTTATTTTCTTATAATCTTTTCTCCATTTCATCAATCAACACAAACTTATAAAAACATGAAACAGTTCATGTCCTAAGTCCTCCAATGGTTTCCTTGCACCTAGACTAAAACTCGATTTTTATAACCTAGCATAACACCTACTGGTATTGTGATGTATTTTTAAGAGTTCTTCTTTCAAAGCTATATACTGAAAATTTTAGAGATAAAATAATGCCTGTGACTTTCTTTATACTCTGCTAAGGGTATTTCAAATTGACCCTTCTCACCAAAAACAGAATGAGCATAGGATCTAGAACCAAATGAGCTGGAGTTCTGCCTCTGGGTCTGCCCCTAACTAGCTGGTTGACTCTGGGCCAAATAACCAATTTCTGAGGCCTAAAAGTTACCTTGTCATCAGCTATGTCTATGCCAAAGGCAGGAGGTGCAGGAAACATTCTTCAAAGAGGTGGAGGCACTGGTGTAACATGGAGACATGGAGGCAGAGAGAAAGGCAGTCAATCACTCCATTCTGTTCCAGAGCACAAACAAGAATATCTAAACACCTTAACTCAAGGTTTCCAAAACTGTGTTTCTCAGAACCTGTTAGATTATGCCAGACTACAGTCTCCTAAAGGTCAAGGCATTGGCTGATTTTGTTCTCTCCTGTGGGACCAGTGGCCAGCACAGTGCCCAAAACATACAATCATAATATGTGCTTTCCACATGCTTGCTGAATGGATGAGAAATATATTCAGGTAAAGCTGGGTTAAACAATGTCAAACTGGTTTTTTGTGTGCATTTCTGGGCCTTTAATACATGAATAGACTTTGTGAATCATACAGAATGCAGTTTCCCAACCTCATTTGATCATAGAACTTGTTCTATCTCCCTTGAACCTTAATATCTCCAGTAGTTGTAGTATTCTATAAAACACTTTGAGAAACATCTTAAGCTGACATAATTTAAGTCCTTTTTACCATCATGAAATAAAGCTTCTTATCTTTATGCATAAGGTAATTAAAAGGCCAACTAATTTGATTCCTATCTACCATGCAGCTGTTTTCTCCCAGCATCCTACATCTTCACATCTCCGGTCACCAGGCAGGGCCTCAATCTCACCCATCTCCTAACAGCAGGTGTCTAGTCAGGCTTCTCAACTCTGCTCCCTGCCCCCTCACAACCAGTTTGCACTGAAAATCTTCACAACTCTTCTTCCACTACTGTTTCTCTCTACCTCTGTAGTCATATTATGAACTTTCTTAAACTGTTTTAATTACTCCCCTTCTCCCTTGACAATCAACCCAGCAAAGTTCTGATCTTGTCATTTACAATATCATCCCACCTCTGGGAAGTTTTCAAAGTATTTCTCCTCCCTTTTGTAGTAAAGTCTGTTTCTTCCTTTGCATTTTCCACATTGAACCCTCCTTAGGATCGTGCCTTAATTTTAAGTAAATATAATCATGTCATATTCCTCTTCCCTTCCTACCACTTATTTCCAAGTGCTCAAGCAAGTAAATACACAGATATTTTCCTATCTCCATGCTTTTGCTTGAGTTGTTCTCTCTGCCTATAAGATCACTTGTTGAAATCCTATTCATTTTTTAAGGTCCTGATCACAAATGATCTCTTTTATGAAGCCTCCTTTATTTTCCACTCCTACCGCAATTAATTACTCCCTTCTACTACCCCCAGGCAACTGCACCACTCATCTTAGACATATAAAGTTAGTCCTATGGATGCAGAGATGGCAGAGTTGGGAGAGAAGACGAGGAACCAGGTGAGTCTGTCAGGGACAATGCCCAAGAGGTTGGTGGCAAAGGAAGAGACCAGGAGGTTATTTGCATGAATCACTTGACCTCTAAAGGGAAAAGGGCTCTGCATGATCTGCAGGCAGCACAGGGAAGCCAGAGGAAGGCCACAGCAGAGAGAGCAGCAGAGAAAGGGTGTTCTCATCTGTGAGGAGGCTGGGGGTGTGGGAGAGTTGATTCACAATGGAACAATGCCCTCAGAGGGCCCCCGGAAAGATTTGGGAGGAAGCCAGCAGAAGGATGGAAGTTCAGAGTCATAGGGGAGTTGAGAGCCCAGAAGAAAACAGCTGATCAGAAAGGATGGGAACCAAGGAAAAGAGGCAAAACCTTGGCCAAAGCTGGCTGAGATCCCAGCTGGTGTCAGAGGCCAGAGGAGTTAGGCGTTCAACAGTTTCTGATCAGCATTCAAAAGTAGGTTGATGAGGAACAGATTTCTCTAATGCTCGTGGCACAATTCTTACTCTTGTGTGTGGGCTATGCCATGGTGGTAAGTAAGGGTGGAGGGAGTCCTGAGGAAGGGTTAGGTGCGGTGTCTCCTTTCACTAGGGCAGGGTTCACAGACCTAAAAGAGAGGAAATAAGTGCAACAGGAACAGCTCACAGGGATCCCAGGCCTCCAGGCACACTGCAGGCAACAGCAGTACCAAGCCCAGGAAGGAGTGGGCTCGCCCAAAAGTAGCCAGAGAATGGCAGTGTGGAATCCGCGACAGAAAAAGTCATCCTATGAAAAGTATGTATATAAGGCAGGCTCTTTCAACTGCAAGTAACTAGGCTGAAGCAGACAACAAGAGGAAATTGTTGGCTCACATAACAGAGAAGTCCTGGAATGCTTCTGGCATCTGAATCCTGGGGTTCAGATGGTGCTGCCTGTGCCCCCACCACCGCTCACTGCTACTTCCCACTGCGTGCGGCCTCGGTCATTCTCTCCTACTTCAAACAGCTTCCTCCGTTGTAGAAGGGAAAGATGGGCATCAGGAGCTCCAGGGTCCCTCACTCTAGCAGCAAAACAAATGCCCAGAGGAGAAGCGTGCCTCCTTTCCTAAACTGGAGCAGAAAAAGAGCCTGATGGAGTGAGCCTCTGACCTGTGCTAACCTCGAAACCAATCACTCCGTCAGGTGGGAGCGCGTCTCAGATTGGCCAAAGCTGAGTTAAAGGGCCACGCCTGGGCTCAGAGCACACCCCACCCCACCCAAACCACGGGCACTGGCATGAAGAAGTTCCCCAAAGGAAGGAGTCTGGGAAAATAATAAGTCCTCTAGAGTGGTCACTGGTCAGTCAGGTTCCAGATACCAAAAGAGAAGCCTCGTCCTGCTAGTTAAAGAACAGAAGGGCTTTGAAGTCAGACTGAACTGGTTTTAAATTTTAGCTCTGACACTTAATAGCTGTGTGACCTCGGGTAAATGACTTAATTTCTCAGTACCTCGGTTTCCTCCTTATAAAATGAGGATAATAGTACCTACCTCCTAGAGATGCCTGGAAAGATTAAATAAAATAATGTACATAAATTGTCAGGCATAATGCTTGACACAAAGTGATCAATAAATGGCTGTTATTGTTAATAATAATAACAATAATGGCAATTATTTTTATTTAGAACAAGGGTACCACATGAAGGGTGAGCTGTGACTGGGTGAAAGACAGCCATGTCAGGATCTGGAAAAGTCAGCCCTGGGTCAAGTTTAATTAAGGGAAACTGAAGGCACAATACAGGGGCCTGAGTGAACACTGAACTACAAATTCAATCAATAAATGTGTTAAGCACCTACTGTGTGCCAGGAAGTAGGGATACAATTATGAATCAGACATATGGCTCCATTTCTCTCTCATAGATATTTCTCTCTCTCTGTCCCTCTCCCTCTCTCTTTAAACATCAGTAAAAACATATTTTAAAATATTTTTAAAAAAATAAAAAAAATAGCCCTAGCTGGTTTGGCTCACTGGATAAAGCGTCAGCCTGCAGACTGAAAGGTCCCAGGTTCAATTCCGGTTAAGGGCATGTACCTTGGTTGCGGGCATATCCCCAACAGGGGGTGTGCAGGAGGCAGCTGATCAATGTTTCTCTCTCATCGATGTTTCTAACTCTCTATCCCTCTCCCTTTCTCTCTGTTAAAAAAATCAATAAATATATTTTTAAAAAATAAACAAGTAAAAGCTTTAATAAATAAAAAATAAAAAGATATATGGCTCCAAGGTAAACTGCCAGGAAGAGTGATTATAGCTTTGTGACATTATTTGGGGGGTACAGGAGAGGTTGACCGAAGTTGCTTCATTACTTTCAACCACAGGATACGGGCACTGGAACAGTGCTGAGTGTACAAGAGAACAATGCCTGGGCCCAACCTTTGGAATGCTGGGAAAAAACAGAAGGACTACACAGTCACCCCGCACCCCACTCCACCCCACCCACCAAAAACCACCTTTGCTTGAATTAGGAAAAAGTATCTCTTCCTTTAAAAACTTTACTTCCATCTTCCAAGAAACTGTGATAGTAAATAAACAAATCTACTATACGGACCATGTGAATGACATTGCAGAGTTCTGCAGTGTGTAACTAGCACAACTGTACATGGCAGCCCCGGGCACAGGCAGGGAAGAAGAGATGGGGGTTGAGAAAAGTTAGGGGTGGTGATGGAGTATCTGGGAGTTCCTGAACTTTTGGAAACAGAAATAACTTTTTTTTCAAATTATAAGAGAAAGTTTATTTAGAAAGTCACAGAGGAAGGAAGATGTGAGCCAGCTGGGCTACATGGGCTCAGGAAATAAGTGACAGAAGCAAAAGAAGGGTCCTGGGAAAGGAAGAGGTGGGGAAAAGCTCAGGTGTGCTCAAGAGAGGAGAGTGTCAATGGAGAATAAAAGAAGTTCTGCTGTAGAGTTGCACTGTTCAGTATGATAGCCACGCAGCACAAATAGCTGCTGAGGATTTGGAATGTGACTAGCACAACCCAGGAACTAATTTATTTTATTTTCATTAATTTTAATTAAAAATGTAAAACTGAACTAGCATAAAACATTTTGCCATTAGCCACAAGTTTATATTGTTTGGTACAACTACAAATGATATCGTATTGCACTGTATTGTATTGCTCATATCCTGAGTTACTGCTGATATTTCATTAGTAATTTTATATGATTATATAACATTATAGTATTTTTTTATATATTGGGTTACACAAAACACATTATTAAAATTAATTTTGCCTATTGCATTTTGCCTTTTTAATATGGCTACTAGCAATTTTTAAACCATATTTCTGACTCAGAATATTTCTATTTGACAGTGGTGCTAAGAAGACATCTTAGATCAAGAGGGTTAAGGGCTTGGAATGATACCCAGAGGAAGAGGAGAGAGCGGAGCACAGCTCGGTGTGTCTGACTCAGGAGAGCTCTAAGAGTGTCCTCCGGAAACCAGCTGTGTTGACTCCAGGTCCACCACTTAACCAAGTCTCCCTGCATCTCCTCGTGCTCAGGCTCTTCCATGCCTGGCACATGTTCTGTGCTCCATACACATTCACTATCGAGGGGAGTGGGGCATTATTTGGGAATAAGGATGATGCAAATGATCAGCCTCCCTGGATCACTAGCCTGAAGAGTTACATGAGGGTTTTTATTCAATCTTGAATAAAACCATATTTGCTTTTCTCTAAGTTCATTTATGTCTTTCAAGTACATTGATGAAACTACTGTAAATGCTGAAGCATCAAGAAAACAGGGCAACATAGCACTTCTGAATTATTCGTTGGCTTTTTTGTTGTTGTTGTTGTTCCAAGTCATACAGTTATTAACATTTTCAGTTAAGAGTTTACAATGACACCTGGATCTCTTTCCTGAAAAAAAAAAACTGGATGCTCATCTGCATGTACAGATGGATACTTTTTCCGTAAATGACTTCTTCACCACTTTCCTGCCGTTTTGCATGGAACTGAGATGAGCAGTTTGACTTTTTAGTGTCCCAACAGGTTCATGTTGACAGTAAACAGAGTTTACACTATGTACTCCTTCTTTTACATTGTTTTTTTTAATAAAAGTAATAAGACTAGTTTATTCACATTTATATCCTGAAAAATGTCCATCCACACCTATCTTTGTTCTGTCTTTGTCCCCTCCTGATTTGTAAAAGCATTTCTCCCAACCTCCCACTGACTCAATTTGTTGAGCAGCTCTTGTGGAGAGTCTTTCCAAAATCACTTTGACAATCAGTTTATCCCTAGCTTCTATAATTACTTAATGCTCTTTTAAAATTCTAGTAGATTTGTTAAACATGATTCCTTCCCTTACACAGAAGTAGCTTTCCCCAAAAAAGTTTATATTTGCTTAAAAACTGTTAAATCCATTTTTTCTGACAAATATACACTCACACAGAATTTATTTTTTATTTCACTTATTCCACAAAGTCCAGGAAAAATTCCATGGATAGATCCTCCTTAAATTTACCCTGAGATTCTTAGCAAGCCATTATCCT
Organism: Murina feae; assembly: GCA_004026665.1. NCBI lineage: Eukaryota > Metazoa > Chordata > Mammalia > Chiroptera > Vespertilionidae > Murina > Murina feae. The sequence goes on along the minus strand of PVJC01031402.1, from coordinate 13,004 downwards.
CTATGAGGCTCATTTTTCTCATCTATATAATGGGTGTAATATAGGTGCCCTTTGCCAAACAGAGCAAGCCATCTCATTATTCATGAATGTGTATAAAGCACTCTGAGAAAAGCTCAAAGTCCTTTACAAGCATGAGGCCATGAATCTTTCTGAAGTGAACTCTTAATTATGTGTCATTATGCTTTGTTTAATAGATGGAAAACCTGAGGCATGGGAACACAATACCAGTTCATAGCTGACTTAGAAATCTAGCCGTCTCCAAACATTAAACAGAAAGAGGTCAGGGGGGAAATGTCATTAGGAATTCACTCTGCTCTAGTTCTTTATCAAGATTCGATATTAATGCAAAATTCCCTTACATTACTGGTTGCCCTGCCCCTCCCATTTCCTCCTGAATGCCAGGAATGGGGAAATGGGTGGGAGGGTTGGAGTTCCCTATGTAACTATAATGCCTCCTCTCTGTTTAGGAAGGTTCATGAACCCTAGACCAAGTGCTAAGGTCAAATATAACATAACAACAGATAATATAACAACTTCTCCACCTTTTGTTACTGATTCCAGGACATTTTCCTACCAAACATCCAACAAAATGAGATAAAGCTCTAGACATAATCAACAAGAATGCAGCTGTGCCCTGGCTGGTGTAGCTCAGTGGATAGAGTGTCAGTCCATGGACTAAAGGGTCCAGGGTTTGATTCCCATCAAGGCACACACTTTGGTTGCAGGCTTGATCTGGGACCTGTGGGGCACATGCCGGAGGCAGCCAATCGATGTGTTTCTCTCACATTGATATTTCTCTCTGTCTTTCCCTCTTCACTCTCTCTGAAAATGGACTGGGGGATGAGGGAACAATGGGGGGGATAAAGACACATTTGTAATAACTTAATCAATAAAAATTAAAAAATAAAGAATAATAATAAAAATACACATAAAGCCATATATATATATATATATATATATATATATATATATATATATATCCATCCTCAGGTGAGGATTAAAATTAATTAATAAATAAATAATAAAATAAAAATCAATGAAAAAATATCCTTGGATGAGGATTAACAAAAAGGAATGCAGCCACAGCAAATGGACCTGTCACATGACCTTGGCTTTATTATCTGACCTACAATGGGTACATAAAGTGGCCTCCATAGCTCCACTTAAACCTTGTGTCTTCACATAAAATACATTGACCTAAAAGGTCAAAAAAGAGAATAATAAAAACTTCACACCCTGGCCAATGTTGCTCACTGATCAGAATCGGCCATGTGCTGAAGGGTATTGGGTTCAATCCCCTACCTCAGTTGGGGCATGGCGGGAGGCAACCAATCAATGTGAGACAATGTGAGACATCGATGTTTCTGACTCTCTTTCTCTCTCTCTTCCCCCCTCCCTCCCTCCTTTCCATGTTCTCTAAAAAGTTAATGAAAAAAATATCCTCAGATGAGGATTAACAAAAAACAAAAACAACCCAACTGGTGTGGCTCAGTGGTTAAGCACTGACCTATGAACCAGGAGGTCACCATTTGATTTCCGATCAGGGCTATAAGCTCAATCCACCGTGTGGGGTATGCAGGAGGCAACTGTCAATGATTCCCTCTCACCACTGATATTTCTCTCTCTCTCTCTCTCCCTCTCCCTTCCTCTCTGAAATCAATAAAAACATATTTTTTTAAAATTTTTAACTCACTACACTAGATAACTTAATCAGCACAAACTTCCCTCCATACTCCAAAAGCTACTCTTCTTAGCCATAAAAAACAAAACAATTACAATACTATGTTAAGAAGAAATATATGGATGGAAAAATATAATAATAGTAGTATATGTTATCCTTTCTAGAATGTGTTTAATGAAGAATATTTTTAAACTAGAAGAAATCATGCACAGGTGGGATCCCTCAGCCTGGCAGGCGATTGGGGCCATCTAGCCCAGTCCAAGGGGAGGGCCACGGGAGGTTGGCTGTCAGAGAGCACTGACCACTGGACCAGCCCGGGGGAGGGACCACAGGAGGTTGGCCGGCTGTGGGAAGTTGGCTGTGGGAGCACACTGACCACCAGGGGGCAGTTCCTGCATTAAGCATCTGTCCCCTAGTGGTCAGTGCACAATATAGAAACTGGTCGACCAGTCATTCGGTCGTAATGGTTGCTTAGGCTTTTAGATAGATAGATAGATAGATAGATAGATAGATAGATAGATAGATAGATAGATAGATAGGTAGATAGATAGATGAGAAGCAATATATTGGGGAAATTTTAAATTGAATGCTCTATGCTTCAATCTACACAGCCAAAGTGAACTGAAAGTCCAATCAACAAATCAACTAAATCCAATGGAATTTAGTCGATTGGATACAACTTGAATAATTATGACCAAATATCTATTTTTTATGTTTTTTATTGATTTCAAAGAGGAAGGAAGAGGGAGAAAGAGATAGAAACATCAATAATGAGAATCATTGATCAGTTGCCTCCTACATGCCTCCTACTGGGGATCGAGCCTGCAACCCAAGCATGTGCCTTTGACCGGAATCGTACCCAGGACCCTTCAGACTGCAGGCTCACAATCTATCCACTGAGCCAAACCAGCCAGGGCCAAATATCTTTTTTTTTTTTTAGTTAACAGCCAAGTGTCCACAATTATCTGAATTATCTAGAAGATTCATTCAGTGCATTAAGCATGGTCAAGCACTGTGTTCTTCCCTAGGAGAGTTTACAATCAGCTAAAGAAGACAAAAAGAATTTATGTGAAGCACTTAGCACATTAGAGCAAAACTATTACTACATGGAAAGAGAGGTTGCAATGGCTTCTAATGTTTTATTTAGTAAAGGAAGAATGCCTGTGGAAGCACAGAAGAAGGAAGGAGCACTGCAGGTAATCCGGTTGGCCAAGCTTTCATTCCTAATGGTACCTAGTGGGTTCTAGCGAAGCACATGTTTTCTAACCACCTCGCCCTTCACTGTCATCCTCTAGACAGCAAGTCACTCCTGCACCTCCTACACTGTAACAATTGCCAGCACTGGTGTTTTCTGTATTCCCAATGCAGGGCCACCATCATGGGAACAGAGCTTGGCTTTTTTTTTTTTTTTTTTTTACAGATAAGGAGATTGGGTAACAATGCTCTTCCTATTTCAGTGGAAGATGAGTTGTCATCATTCCTCTGTGTGCAGCCATAAAGTCACGTTGATATTATCAGGGTACTGGTATAGAATGCCTTTAGAAGGTCGCTGTGCCCTAAGGAAGCCTGAGGAATGAATGACTCAACTGGTAAAATAGGGTTGGGAAATTTGTGATGGTCCACGAGGGGCAGTCATCGCTGCTCAGCCCAGCCGGAAACAGGAATTTGGTGCACATTCCAAGAAGGACGTGAGCTTTGAAACAGGAAGCGAGGATGCTGCTGCTTGTAAGGCAATTGTGTGATAAACTGGCCTCCAGAAGGAAAAAATGATAACTTCCATTGAGGCCACATGTCCACCAATGACACCAGGCTCGCCTTTACGATTAAAATATTAGAGTGACAGAAGCTGAGCTTCATTGAGAGGCAACAGAGTCAGAGGCCAAGGTGACCGAATGAGTCCTCACAGACAAAGTGAATTTGAGAAATAGGAACGAGGGCTCTATGACCAGTAACGATATACTTACTATCTAAGCTAGGGCTAGAGCGCTTTCCCATGACAACTGTGATCAACTGGTAGTGGATGCTTAGAATGGTGAAAGAAAGAATCTGAGGTCCCAACTGGACTCGGAGAGAGAATATGTCCAAACTGGTCAGAAAATGTTTATTACTGGTAAAGGCAGGGGGAAGGGCAGTACAGTGCCAAGACTGAACCATGCTACTCTCTCAGTAGAGATTAGTTGAGAAATCTATATTCCCCTAAACAAAAGAAAATGTAATTTTCTAGACCACAGTAGCTGTGGTCATCTGAGCTCTGAGTTGAGTAGTCAAAGGTGGTGGGAAAGTTAATAGTTATAATTCAATCCAAGGAAGGGCTGGTTGAGCCTGGGTAGAGACAGTAAGTCAAGGCCAGGACAGCACAGGAGGTGTGGGCGAAGCCCCTCTCCTCTGGGTTCTGTTCAACAAAGCTATTCTCGTGGCATGATCACACGCTACAGTGTAATTTTACAATTGCCAATGGCCATGGGCCAATTTCATTCTTTCTAACACACTTTATGATCCTAACCTAACCAAGGCAGGTAGCCCCCAAAGCAGCTGATCTGGGTTCAACTTCAGTTGCTCCACTTTGCTTGTGTAGCCTGGATAAGAGGAGAACATTAGGCTCTAGCTGGTTTGGCTCGGTGGATAGAGCGTCGGCCTGCAGACTGAAGGGTCCCAGGTTCCATTCCAGTTAAGGGCATATGCCTAGGTTGCAGGCTTGATCCCCAGTGGGAAGCGTGCAGGAGGCAGCCAATCAATGGTTCTCATCACTGATGTTTCTATCTCTCTCTCCCTCTTCCTTTCTCTCTGAAATCAATAAATATATCTAATCTAATAAAAGAGTGATATGCAAATTAACCATCACTCCAAGACGCCTAAGCCACGCCCATCAGCCAGGCCAGGCCTCCCCCAGGCAACCAGAGCAACCATATGCAAATTAACCCAGCCGAGATGGTAGCCGGCAGCCACAGAGCTAGAGCAAACAGGAGGCTTCCGTTGCACCAGTGATGGAGGAAACTGCCTGCCTAGGCCAGCTGGGCCTCTCTGCTCAAGGCAGCAATGTTTCAATTATAGCAGCCACAGAGCTGAAGCAAACAGGAGGCTTCATTGCCTGCCTAGGCCTCAGCTTAAAGCAACAGTGTTTCAGTTATAGAAAATAAATAAACCCCAGAAACCTGATTCCAGCCAGCCTCGCTGGGACATTGGGTCAATGGGAGCTGTGGGCAGCCTGAAAACGGCCCCTAGTCCCTCACCCAGGCTGCCCAGGCACCCCAGTGGAGACCTGAACCCTGAATGGACTGTGGACAGCCTGAAAACAGCCCTCAGCCCCTCACCCAGGCTGGCCACACCCCCATGGGGTAAGGGTTTCCACTGGGGGGCTTGGCCAGCCTGCAAACAACCATCAGCCCCTCACCCAGGCTGGCCAGGCATGCCAGCAGGTGGACATCCCCGGAGAGGTCCCAGACTGTGAGAGGGCAGAGGCCAGGCTGAGGGCCCCCCCTCCCCACTGAGTGCACAAATTTTTGTATATATATAAAAATTTTAGTATATATATAAAAAAAGAGAAGAGCATTAGTAAGAGCTCTGACACAAGTGACACTGTTGTCAGCAGAGAGTTACTGAGCACCCATGGGGAACCCAGAACAAAGCTTGAGGATCAACATTCCTGTCAACCATGTAGACCAATTCTCTCTGCCCTGTACAATAAGGTGATTCTCCCTAAGGATGGCAACTGAAGGAGGGAAAGTGGGGGGGGGGGGTGCAAGGAGCTAGAAGAGAGGGGGGAGGCACCAATTCCATATACCTGGAGGAACCAGTAGGCAAAGGTGTGCTTGGAGTTCCAAGGCCCAGGCTCCCAGCACACTGGAGGCCCAGAGGAAGACTGGGAGACCAATGATTCTTCCCCAGGCATAAAGGTGGCCAGACACTGCCCACAGTCCCTTCAACCACCTTGTCAAGGGCCAGCTTCAGGGAGAGTTAAGCCACCATTTGCTGAGCTTTACTATGATTTGATAAAGCATGGCCCCTGCCTGAGAGGAACTACTAGCTGAGAAAACATGGCTGTCTTGGTCTTGATACAGAATAAATAGGTACACTTCAGGTTGAAAGTGTAGAGCATACATTAATATTCTATATTCTAATCGAGAAGATATGAAAAGTATAGTTTAAGGACCTATGTGGGGCAAAGGTACTGCCAACTAGAGCACAGCACTGATTTGTGTGTGTTCACTATACAGTTCCACAAACCATCTTCGTGAGAAGAATAAGGTGACCAGACGTCCCGCTTTTAGCGGGACAGTCCCGATTTTTAACAATTTGTCCCGCGTCCCTCGGCGTTTTAAAAAAGTCCCGATTTTTTTTTTAAAGAATGCACGGCAAGCTAGGGAACGGCAGGAGAACAGGAAGGGAATATAGGGTTTTCGGCGGCCAAGCGGTCAATGGTGTCCGCTTTACCAATGTTAAAATCTGGTCACCTTAGAGAAGAATCAAGTTCATTAACAGAAACACACTGCAGACTGCAGTAAGCATGAGTTGGCAAGAGTAGCAATATATTGAGCAGATTAATTGGAGTATGGGGAAAGTACAGGTCTTCCCTAGACACTGAAAAAGTAACTAAATTAAAAAATACTTTCAAATACATAATGAGAAGATTACACACACTCTTCTTTTTTCTCCATATAAATCATAACATTCCATACTACTTGTCATTCTTGCCGACTAAGAAGCTACCAGTGTCACAAATTAACCTGTTAACCCTAAACTTATTTAGGAAACTCATTGGTTTGTCAGGGTTGTTTTTCCCTCCCCAACTCTTTCGGGGAGAAGCATCTGGAAGAGAATAAATTCTCAGAATTTCCTAAGAGGAAAAATGGGCACTGACTGGAAAAATACAGGCTCTATGCCCAAAACGCTTAACTGTCTTGGATAACCTTCAAACCCACTTAGCCACCAACCATCCTGTTGTTACAAGTTCCCATTGAGATCAAGCCTTCTAATCAAATATGCCAGTTTCCAACGAATGACCAGAGATGAGACGGTTTCCAAGCCTTGAACTTAGGGTTCGAGGAAAAGGGCACACTCCTGGGGCACGGCCCTAGTTTTTCCGATACATGCATCCACCGAACCCTGTTCTTAAGATTCAAAAACAATTTCCCAGATTTGAGAGAGAGAGAGAGAGAACTTGGTGGGGTGAGGCACTCGGACACGTGCAGCTGTGGAATGTCTCCGTGGACGCTGCCAGCTTCAATCAAGCCTGCGCTGCCGCCCCAGCAGAAAGGAGGAATCTACCCCGCGCGCAGCTGGGAAGTGAACCCAACAACGACCGTGTCCCGGAGCGGCCTCGGCCCGGGGCGAAGGGGCGGGTGCTCCTCGGAGAGGCCAGCACCGGGGACAGGAGGTGCAGGGGCGGCGGCCGCCGGGACCGCGCACCTGTGCCTTCCTCGGACCTACGGGGACCGGGTCCCTCGCTGGGCTGACGCGCCCACGCCCACCGCGGGGCGGAAGAGAGAGAAATGCTTCCTCGTTCCACGAGGGCTCGTCCCTGGTCAGTCTCGGAGATGAGAAAGCCATCTCTCACCGCCGCGTCCCGACCAGTCCCCGTCCTGTGTACCGCAGACCCCGGGGCTCCCTGCGGGCCACGGCGCCCTTACCTGGCTGGAGAGCGCCGGCTGCGCGGAGGCCCGGAGAGTGTGAAGTCCGGCGGGCGCCACCGCGTCCAGAGCTCGGCGCTCGCCGGCTCCGCCCCCGCCCGCCCCGCCCCCGACCTTCACGCCACGCCCCGACCTCCGATCGCCCCGCCCCCAGCCGCCACGCCCCGGCCTCCGATAGCCCCGCCCCCGGCCTCCACGCCACGCCCCGTCCCGCCGCGCGCCCCGCCCCCTTTCACTACGGCTGGGTTCTCCGCCTGCCGCCCTGCTGAGACTAGAGGGTCCGAGCTGCGTCCCGGGTCCCGCCGGCAGTCCCAGGAGCGTCCCTGGTGTTCCGGGCGCGGCGCTGGGCCTCCCTAGCCTGGCCTTCCTGCCCCAGGGGAACCTACCTCCCCGCGAGGGCTCGGGCATCCCCCTCCTAAAGAAGCCCGAGCAGTGCCACCTGTGCGGGACGGGGGACTTCTGTCAGAAGGAGGGGCCGCACCTCCTCTTCCGCTAAGCAGTGAGGACGACACAGTGCAGTGGGACGCTGCAACCAGTTTTACCCCAAAGAGCAAGTCTTCTCACTGCCAGAAACTGAGCATATCTGAAACAAAATATCAAGTGTACTCTCCATTCACTCACTGAAGAGTAAAAACACAGTGTAAGACTCACAATGCGCCAAGCACTATTCTGGGGACTTTACATGTATTAACAAATCTATGAAGTACACTTTATCAGAATCCCTCATTTTCACTGAGAAGCTAACCTGCCTGATATCTAGTAAATTTAAATTCTGGGTTTCAATTCCAGGTAGACTTCAACCACTGCTATTCTGACTCTCCAAACTTTCAGTGTCCACCATGTTCCATGAACTGTAACCATGTTACAAGTTTAGGGAATGTGCAGGACAGGGCTCTGCCCCTCAAGGAGCTTTTTTTTTAGTGTGTGAAGATATTCCATCAGTAATCAATAAGCACGTAAAAATGAAACTATCGCAAATGTGAAAAGTGCCCTGACTAGAATAAAGCAGGATGGTGGGATTGAGAGTGATGGGGAGGGGGCTCCTTTAGATCTGGTCCTGCGGGCTGCTTTGAGGAGGTGACAGTGGAACTGAGAGCAGAATGATGGAACTGGCAGTCAGCATGAAGATGAAGAAGGAAATGGCAAGTGCATTGAAAATAAGCATACCTCATGCTTCTTTGGGACTTAAAAATGTCTTCCTATAACATCTCTCCTTTAACACATTTTTTGCAGGAAACGAGTAAAATCGGATCCACCAGGGAGACTGTCAATGGACATGAGGAAACATACATTGGAACCTCTAGTTGGAACCGGCAAAAATAAAAATATTTAACATCATTGTCGTGTGTGTGCTGCTCATAAACTACGCAGTGAAATGCGGTACATGTGCAAGTTTTGTAATGTACCCCTGCACAAAGGAAAGTGTTTCGAACACTACCACACAGTGGCGGGAAAATGCCCGCTTACAAAGTGTAACCCTGAGAGGAAATCTAACAAGACTCTATTTTACACATGTTGACTGGTTGACATAATTTTCCCCAGGGCATGTGCTCTTTGAGCAGAGGTCAAGAACCTTCTGAAATAACATGCAAAAAAAAAAAGTGTGTACGTGCTTAAACTCAGAGAGACAGAGATATAGAGATAGAGAGAGAGAAATACAATTATGTAATTATGGTAATAAAGTTAGCTTTCTCCCCCCAAAAAATGCTCATATACATCCTATATAATAACCTAATCTAATAAAAGAGTAATATGCAAATTGGTATCACTCCGCTCTACCTAAGCCATGCCCACCAGCCAATCAGAGCAACTATATGCAAATTAACCCAGCCAAGAAGGCAGCCACCAGCCATGGAACTGGAACAAGCAGTAGGCTTGCCTCAGCGATGGAGGAAGCTGAGGTTCCTGCCTGCCTTGGCCAGCTGTGGCCTCCACTCAAGGCAACAAAGTTTCAATTATAGAAGATAAATAAATCTCAGATACCGGCTTCCAGCCAGCTGGGGGCCTTGGCCAGCCTGCAAACGGCCATCGGCCACTCATCCAGGCAGGCAAGGCACCCCAGCAGGAGGCCCCTCCCTGAAGGGAATGTGGCCAGCCTACAAATGGTCCTCAACCCATCACCCAGGCTAGCCAGGTACCCTAGCAGGACCCCCCCTCCCTGAATGGGATGTGGCCAGCCTGAAAATAGCCCTCAGCCCCTCACCCAGGCTGGTAAGGCACCCCTGCAGGATCCCCAACCTGATCTGGGACACCCTTCAGGGCAAACCAGCCAGCCCCCACCCATGCACCAGGCCTCTATCCTATATAATAATCCTATATAATAAAAGGGTGATATGCAAATTGACTCTAACAGCAGAACCACTGGGGATGGACTGGTCACTATGACACACACTGACCACCTGGGGGCAGATGCTCAATGCAGGAGCTGCCCCCTGGTGGTCAGTGCGCTCCCTCAGGGGGAGCTCTGCTCAGCCACAAACCAGAATGACATTGCCAGCACAGTGGTGGTGGCAGGAGCCTCTCCTGCCTCCTCAGCAGCGCTAAGGATGTCTGACTGAAGCTTAGGCCTGTTCCCCGCTGGCAAGTGGACATCCCACAAGGGCTCCTGGGCTGCCAAAGGGATGTCTGACTGCCAGCTTAGGCCCAATAGCCCGGGGAGTGGGCCTAAACCAGCAGTTGGACATCCCCTGAGGGGTCCCATACTGGGAGAGGGCACAGGCTGGACTGAGGAACCCCCTCGAGTCACAGATTTTTGTGCACTGGGCCTCTAGTATAAGCATAAGTGAGGACTTAGAACTTTCATCACACTGATTACAAAAACAACTTAAGGGGGTTAATTGATATTGTAATGACTAAAAAAACTGATTTCTAATTCACTTTGCCTATGCTGGTTAGGTGATTCTGGTGGCTCATATTTTTGACTTAATGGAAATGAGGCTCTCAAAGTTTATGAAGTTTTATCAAAAGGGAAGCAAATCCTTAAAGTTTAAAATTGAAAGAGAGGAGATTGTTGATATTGTCTCTTTTAGTTCTCGTTTAGAAACCCAGAGAGGACTGACCCTCAAACGAAACATCTAGATCAACATAATTATTTAGCAGTGATAATTGGGGTAGTTTCCATAACCTTATCCTGTCTCCTGAAGAAAGCATTCATTACATTATTAATCAAACAGTTTAAGTAGGTAGTTGTCACAGCTATGTCATCCCCAGGGCATGTAGTGAAGAGTACTGGCAATTGTTCTCAGCAGGATGTTGTTGAAAAAAGAGACAGAGACAGAAAGAGAGAGACAGAATTTCAACTACACCAGTGAAAAGGTGTAAAACTGAACTCAGGATGTGGTAGACTAAAAAATGGCTCAATCTTTATTATTTCGTATGTGAAAAAGTTCAGTACTTTAATAGAAAACAAAGTACAAAGTTTGGACCTGTATAACTCAAATTTTTACGTTGAGCACCTGTCAAAAAAAGAAATTTGATGGTGGAATTTAAAAGACTACTCCCGCCTTAACCGTTTTGGATCAGTGGATAGAGCATTGGCCTGCGGACTGAAAGGTCCCAGGTTCGATTCTCGTCAAGGGCATGTACCTTGGTTGCGGGCACATCCCCAGTAGGGAGTGTGCAGGAGGCAGTTGATCGATGTTTCTAATTCTCTATCCCTCTCCCTTCCCCTCTGTAAAAAATCAATAACATATATTTTTTTTAAAAAAAGATTTCTCACTCTTCCTCCAAGGAGGATATTCAAACAATATTATTACTGCCTTCTTTATTTGAATAAAATTGAGATACAGGGGAGAAATGGGACATTTGTGACCTCTTAGAGACAGAGACTTCCTTCTTACATGATATCCCCATAGCTTCTATAAAATTTGTGTGTTTATGTGAGTAATATCAGATTGACCATCACTGCATTAGCAGGAAGCTGCTAATTGGTGAACAATTGCAACAAAATTCCCTGTTATAGTGGAACAAACCTCTGGTGGAAAGGACAGTCATTTAAAACACGATTTTTCACTCTTTGCTGCATCTACTGTGAGGATGAAGATCATTCTCAGCAATCAGACTACCCCATATCCCAGAAAATGAGGATAGCACGCTGAAGGGGCGTACAGTGATTGTGAAGGACTCCAGAGGCACCCGGCGGAGGGACTTCAACCACATCTATGTAGAGCTCAGTCTCCTTGGAAAGAAAAAGAAAAGGCTCCAGGTTGACAAATGGTGGGGAAATCGAAAGGAGCTGGCCACAGTTCGCACCATCTGCAGTCACGTACTGAACATGATCAAGGGTGTTACACTGGGTTTCCGTTACAAGATGAGACCTGTGTACGCTCACTTCCCCATCAACATCGATATTCAGGAGAATGGTTTCCTTGTTGAAATTAGAAATTTCTTGGGCAAAAAACATATCCGTATAGTTGAGATGAGGTCAGGTATTGCTTGTTCAGCATCTCCAGAAAGATGAGTTGATTCTTGAAGGAAATGACATTGAACTTGTATCAAATTCCACTTGATTCAGCAAGCCACAACAGTTGAAAACAAGGATATCAGAAAATTTTTGGATGGTATCCATGTTTCTGAAAAAGGAACAGTTCAGCAAGCTGATGACTATGCTGTAGAAACACCAAGATGCCAAATGATTTGTCACACTTGGCAATATTTTAAAGATGCAATAAAAGCCTCATATTGATGGGGGGAGGGTAAAATAAAATATGATTTATCTGCATCCTCTTGTGGTAGGCTGAATAAAGGCCCCTCAAAGATGCCTTTAAATCCCTGGAACTCATGAATATCTTAACTGACTTGGCAAAAGGGACTTTGTATATGTGATTAAAGGAAGGATCTTGATATACGGAGAGTATTCTGGACTATCCAGGTGAGCCCAATGTAACCATACAGGTTTTATAAGGCAGGCAGGAGGGTCAGAGTCAGAAAAGGAGACATGTGATAGAAGCAGTGGACATGCAGAGGGCAAGAGAGAGATTTGAAGATGCTACAGTACTGGCTTTGAAGATGAAGAAAGAGACCACACTCCAAGGTGAAAAGGCAGCTTCTAGAAGTTGGCAAAGGTAAGGAAACAGATTCTCCCCTAGGGTCTCTAGAAGGAAACAGCCCTGCTGACATCTGGACTTCAGCTCAGTGAAACTGATTTTGGATTCCTGACTCCAGAATTGTAAGAAGACATTTATATTCTAAGCCAATAAGTTTGTGGCCATGTGTTACAATAGCAATGGGCAACAAATAGAGTCCTTACTAATAGTTCATTGTTTCTGTGTGTAAGAAGTCAGTGTCAGACTGGCATGATGTTCTATAGTGTTAAGACCCCAAGTCCTTCTATCTTTTCGCCTAGGTGAGAGAACCTAGAAGGAAATATAAATATCTCCAGGACTCCTGATTTGGGTATCAGGTCATATAGTCACCCATGTCAGTGTTTCTTAAACTTGAATAAAGTAGGAAGTCCTTTGAAACAAGACATCACCATAATTCACTTAAATACATATACATATATATCTAAACTAATAAAAGCGAAATATTAAAATTAACCGTTTCTCCGAGACAGGGTAAGCCACGCCCACCAGCCAATCAGAGCGGCTGTATGCAAATTAGCCCAGCCAACATGGCGGCCGCCACTCCCGGACCTGAGTAAACAGCCCTTTCCATTGCGGCAGGAGAGAAAGTGAAGCTGCGCCCCTCAGCTCAGC
>PVJC01031401.1:0-20571 GCA_004026665.1 Murina feae | reverse complement strand
GACAGTTGGACATCCTTCTCACAATCCAGGACTGCTGGCTCCCAACCACTCGTCTGCCTGCCTGCCTGATTGCCTCTAACCACTTCTGCCTGCCAGCCTGATCACCCCCTAACCACTCCCCTGCCAGCCTGATTGACACCTAACTGCTCCCCTGCTGGCCCGATTGCCCCTAACTGTCCTCCCCTGCCAGCCTGGTCCCTCCCAAATGCCTCCCCTGCTAGCCATCTTGTGTCCACATAGGGGAAGCCATCTTGTGTGTTGGAGTGATAGTCAATTTGCATATTACTCTTTTATTAGATAGGATTTAAGGCTATACATTTATCTCTCAGCACAGTCTTAGTTATATACCACAAGTTCTGACATATGACATTTTGGTTATTCTTTATTTCTAAGACTTAATTTCTATTCTTTTTGATTGATATAGAAATGTGTTCTAAATGTTCTGAAAGTATAGAACAATTTCAATGATCTATTTATTGCATTATAGTAAGAAAATATGATAGGTATGATGCAAGTTTTTTTTAAAAAAATTGAAATCTTCCTTAAAGGTGAATATATCCAATTGATTTCCAGAGATTTCCCATGTGTGTTTTAAAAATGTAAATTTATGCCAATAACCCCATAAAAAGTTAGCTTCTATGCTGCTTGTAGATGTTTTTCCTGGCCTTCAAGGAATTCACAGATTTTCTTGCAAGTGAAAATTGCATAAAAAGAACATTTTTAAAACTATATTTTGTACAAAAATTTTACACATGCTGTATTAGGAAGGCATCTTGCTTTTGGAAATGGAAAATTCCTATAATTTAAGATGAATTATTTTCTCTCTCCTTCCAAAAACTTGACCTTAATTATAGTATGAAATATATTGTATTATGATTAGATATTCAGAAATCTGTCTCCCTCTTTTGATATTAAACACCTTGAGAAGAATGCCTGTGTCATACTCATTTTATAAGCCCATACTTGCCTAGAACATAGTATTTTATTAATAGATTTATCTGAAATTGGTTAAATTATTTAATAGTAACCCTGACCAATGAGTAAGCTCAAGGACAGAGACCTCCTTATCCATCTTTGTAATCCTGAACCCAGCGTGGTACCGGGCATAGTAAGGGCTTGAGAGTTTCATTGATCAAATGAGGAAGGTCACTTTCTCAAACCACAGGGATGAAACGTACATTACAAACACCAAAGAACACCTGTGAGTCAGCTATGGAAACATTTAATTCTGACGTTTATTCATGAATCCAAGGAGTCTGAATTTATTTCCTGAAAGAATTTTAATTGGGTTCAACTCTTCCTGCCTCCCCAATGACTTTCACTTGAAATGTATTAAATAATTCACTTCTGGGTTTCTAGAAATAATTCTTGTAAAAATGGCTGCATGGAACCAAACTTCTGATGCTTGGCGCGGCATGTAGCAATATGTAATTTGCATATTTTTTCCCCTGAGAGTCAGACCAAGACATGTCAGAATCTAAGTCAATTCAACCCCTGAGGCAGGGCTTCTGAGAACATGGCCAGTGAGATGTCACCGGGAGTCCGCATAGGTGTCTGATGCTCTCTTTCCTGAAGAAATGATTTAGTTCCCCAGAACCAGCTTCCAGAAAGAGAAACATGATTTCTCTTAATTGAGTGCATACTCTATAAGACTCAGATCCAAAAACCCTGAATACTTTCCCCATCAATTCACCATGTGTTAAACTCTGTGTATAGTTCAATGTGTCTTTAGTCAGCCATTGAGCTGCCAGCGTGTCATTCTACCTTCTTATTTGAGTTTCCATTACTCTTCTTTCATCAATAATATAAGAATACTGAGGAGCAAGAGTGGTCTAAGTCAGAGCTAAGGATTTAGAACTCAACAGACAGGAGAAACATACAGGGCATTTTCTGCAGTTAAATGTGCTACACTTTAAATTTTATTCAACAGGTGTAAGGAGCAAAAGTCTACACAACTGGTCATGAAAGCCATGAAATAGAACATTCATGTCTGTTGTAAAAGAAGACTTAATGACTGAATAAAATGCTGGTGTTTGATATCTTTTCTTGCACTCCTTAGTATAGATGAACTAAAAATATATAAGGAAAAATGTTCAACCAGTAAGTATTTTTAAAGTGACAGCCCTCCACTCAGTTTCAGAAAAGGATATAAAAAGTAGTGTTTGCACAGATTAAAAATTCTTATTTAGGGAAACTGAGATGAAGTGACTTACACCAAGGATAGAGAGAGAGAGCAAGGGTGAGCAAGTGAGAGAGAGAGAAATAAGCCTATATCTAATCAGAAAGCTATATTTATCGTATGTTCATAAAACTATATAAAAATGAGCATCCCAAAACTAGTAACCTCAAAAATGTGTGTATGAGACAGGGGGAGGTTCAATGCATTTTATTTTATGTTGAGTGGGTGGATTTGGAGTAAAAATTTTTCTCTGCAACCATTAGCACAGTATTATTAAATTAATTTCCAGGAATTTGTATTTCATTTAATCATCCTGTCCATGATTTCAATGCCAAGACAGCTGAAAAGGACTTTAGACTGCACTTTTTGTATTAGCCTGAATTCTTTTTTTAAATTCTATTTTCAGGCAGACTCCCAGATGAGAATAGCATGAAATATTTGTGTTTGGTTTACATGTCCTAACATAATCACCTTTCTTGACGACTTTATCATGATAAGAAAGATGTTTTTCTAGTTTCTCTTCTAACTACAAGTGCATGTTAGACTGGATTTTCAAATATAGCCATCAAAAGGGGGGAGAGGGATATCTACCTGCCAAGAAAGAATTTGCCATATCCTCTGGCCCTGGCTGGCTGTGGACATTATTGGTCCTTTTTAAATTAGCACATGCTCATGTTGCCTCCATCTGCATGTGGAGGAGACCAGTGTTATGGTTACTGAATTGGCACTCCTGACTTGCTATTTTCCTGTCACCCTGCCTACCTTACAAACCTCATGGAAAGATCACCACAGGGCACCAGTCGGCAGCATCCGTGGGAGTTTATGGTTAGAGTACCTCTTGCTGGTCTCCCGAACTCATCTGGGTTAGATTTCTTACTATATTTCAAAAGGTTTTTCCTACCATGTGTTATCCACAGCAACCAATTACACAGCAATAGCAAAAATAACTATGGTGATTATATATTTAGAAAAGTCACGACGCAGAATAAATTAAAAATGCATCCTCAAGAAACTCACCTGCCTTTTAGCTGCACCTGTATTTTTTCATTATGCAAAATGTTGTTAGAGCACATAGGCTATTGTCAAAATATTTACACTGGGCAATGATAACATGCTTATAACCTAATGTGTTAGTGGCCTAGTGACAGTTACTCTGCAGTGCTAAAATGCGCTGCTTCCTTCCATCTCTGGACTACTCACCTAAAAAGCTGAAGTATACGTTCTTAAATGAATATAAATAGTTAGAGCTATAAGTAGAAAGATCTTAAAAACATCGAGTCATAATTGCCAGGCACTCTGGTCTGCCTCAGAATCACTTATGTTTTCACTTTATGTTTCAAAATAATAACTTGATGATGGTTTTAAAATATAATATAATGCATTTCTTTGGATGAAAGCCATCTATTGTTTGGTAATATTTTTTTATTACAAAAGTATTAGGTCTATTTATTTTTTATATTTACTGCAGTGGTACAAAAAGGAAGACTTGTAATGTTTGCTTTCACATATTCCACTTCCATAGTTATTTACCTACTAGGGGCCCAGTGCACAAAAATTTGTGCACTCGGGCAGGTCCCTCAGCCCAGCCTGTGCCCTCTCGCAGTCTGGGAACCCTCGGGGGATGTCCAACTGCTGGCGTGACTGGTTAGCCTGGGTGAGGGGCTGATGGCTGTTTGCAGTGAGGTTGGCTGGAATTTATTTAACTTCTAAAGTTGAAACTTTGTTGCTGTAACTGGAGCCCTGGTCAGGTTGCCCCTGACAGCCCAGGCTCCCAGAGCTTCCTTGTGCCCAAGGCTGGAAGCAGGTCTCTGGGGTTTATTTATCTTCTATAATTGAAACTTTGTTGTGGAAATTTGTTGCCACAGCCAGCCTAGGCAGACAGGAACCTTAGCTTCCTGCATCGCCAGGGCAAGCCTCCTGCTTGTTCCAGCTCCGTGGCTGCCGGCCACCATCTTGGCTGGGTTATTTTGCATACAGCCACTCTAATTGGCTGGTGGGCTTGGGTTGGCTGGTGGGCATGGCTTAGATGTCTTAGAGTGAGGGTCAATTTGCATATTACTCTTTTATTAGGGTAGATCCTTATACAAGTGCACCCACCACACTGCCACAATTCATTATAGATTTATGAGTTGTGTACATGTGCATTCTCACATACAATATATGTAGACTGAATTGTTTTCATCAAGATGGAATTATGATGTCCATATTGTTCTGTAATTGCTCCCACTTTCTATAACATGGTCATTTCCCTAAATCAATACCTCAATTTTCCTCATTTTATAAGTACTGTATAGCATTTGTTTAAATGGACATACCATTATTTATTTAACTATTTTAAATATTTAAATTGTTTCCAATTATAATCAATACTGCAATAAGCCAAGTCACTTTTTTACCATGAATATATTTAGCTTGGGGGTACTTATATTCTTTAACTTGTCCTGTCTTAAATAACAAAAATTTCTTCAATATCCTGGAGTTATTATAGTGTTGCAAAGTGTTGAAAACCAGTTTTGAACTGCCATGGGTATGGTCATACTGCAAATCAAAGCAGGTCATCATTAGAAATCGTACCTTTCAGTTGCTTCTCTCTCCCCTACATGAACACAGGAAATCTATACTCTGTTAAGGTTGTCCTCCTCAATGTTGTTATCAGTTGTTTCCACTGTGCTATTAAATATTTTCTCTTGCAGGGAAAATCAAAACATCAGCTCTCTGTATCACCTAATGAAAGAAATGCTACATCCATTTCCTCACTACAACTGTATTCAGGGTGTGGTGTAAGCTCAGGAAATTAAAACCCACCCAGTTAAGGTTACTGAGTGGTGGGTGGGTTGGAAATTTCCAACATCGTCATAAATTTAGTCTAACAATTTGAATGCTCCCCTTAGAGACTGTAGTTAGGAATCAAATGCACAATGTATCCTGCCCAGCTCCTTAGAGAGAAATGACCATTGTTGGTAAAGAGAATAATAGAGTCACTTCTCTTCATCCCACTATTTCCAGTTTTCAAAGGGAGGAGTAAATCTCTAAAAATTAAAGTTTGGGAGAAATGTGATAAATATTTGCCATTTCTAATTCTATATTCTCTGAGCCTCTAAAATATTTTGTGAGTTTATTCCAAACAAGCACTATTTGACTTTTACAAGCAGAGAAATTGCGACTATAGTCTAATGTGATGAATCAGTTGTCCCATGTAAGGTGACCAGACGTCCCGCTTTTGGTGGGACAGTCCTGATTTTTAACAATTTGTCCCTCAGAGTTTTAAAAAAGTAGCGATTTTTGGAAAGAGACATATGTACTACTCTTTGTAATATTGTAAGTAATAATAATAATAAAAAAATAACACCACCACCCCCACCACCCCCCCCCCCCGGGTCAATGGTGTCCTGCTTTACCAATGTTAAAATCTGGTCACCTTACCCATAGGAGTCACCCATCTTTGGTTCCCAGGTCTGTGCCTAACACCCTGCACTGCCACTTCTCCTGCCCTGAATGACGTCATCAGGATAATGCATCCTTTGGCAGCCACTGAGCAAACCCAGGGCTATCCCTTGCAGTCCTAAAAATGTGCCTGTTTTCATTGAGCAGGCTGGCTTTTATCTTGCTAAATGAGAGATATCCTATACACCATTTAGGATTTTTTTTTCCCTATAGTCATTTCTCCTGGAAAATTGAAGGATTTCCCTGAAATGATATTCAGCAGGTACAATCTTGACTGCTACTTCCCCTGAGTGGAGACAATAACTCAGAGTCAAGCCATATCTTTACACCTGACAATATTTTAAGTCTCAGAGATGCTCTTAAGGGTGGCTACTATTACTCTGTGCTGGTAACGCTTAAGCATGGCAAGCGGAAGGGAGCGCTGGAACTCTGGAAAGAGCTGAGGTTCTGCTAATATCCAGGTCACATCAGCTGAATCCAGGCCAACCCAGGCTGTGAGCTCTGCTTGGCCCGGAGATGCCTCTGCTGGCTTCCCATCCTTCCCTGCAGCACACGGACCTGCTGTGACAGGGGATGAGGGAGACCAGGGACCACAGCACCTGGACACATCCTGAAAGTGGAAAGAAGACCAGGAGTGGGTTCCTTCCCACCCCCCTCACTGCTGCTCTTCACCTCCCATCCACTTGGCACGTAGGACAGCAAAATTAATCTACCACTCTACATATTCTGAGTGCAATTCTTCAGGAAATGTTGAATACCAACTAACCTCATCTTATCTCTCATCCAGTCAATGCTTGCTTTTCAAAGACAGGGGATAGTATTCTTTTATCTGTGAGACTACGCGACTTAGGATCTATTATAATATCCTGGAGTACAAATTTGGGGGGGTAAGGATTGTGTTATTATTCATACATTTTTAGTGATTAATTCATGAACATTAAGATCATTAAATGCC
Organism: Murina feae; assembly: GCA_004026665.1. Classification (NCBI taxonomy): domain Eukaryota; kingdom Metazoa; phylum Chordata; class Mammalia; order Chiroptera; family Vespertilionidae; genus Murina; species Murina feae. The sequence continues at coordinate 13,993 of PVJC01031401.1, read as the reverse complement.
GAGAGACACCAGTCTGCCGTTTCTTGCTTAGTGGGGTAAGTGCACTTATAGACACTCAGGTGGCCAGGACAGTAGGTGTTGATAAACCACTCAGGAAAGAAAAGTGCACCCTGTCTTCTCTCTGATGTCTCCCTTCTCTCTGTCTAGCAGTTCCCTCTTGTATTCCCTCATTCCTCTTAGCTGCTTCTGTACAACCTGTCATGGTCCCTCCAATGTAATATAATTGTCAGAATGATTTTTCCAGAACAAGCCCTGACCACATGACTCCCTCCATGAACCCCTTTCCTGTGTCTGCACTGACACTGGGGAAAGCTGATGCTCATTAAAGGGACACTCCAGCTCCCTCCCATATGGCCCTGGCTCACCTCCATGCTCATTACACTAAATGCGTAGAGCTCTCTCAACACACCAGGCTGCTTTTACTACCTCCCATGGCTACCACCACCATCATCCTCTTAGAACCACTCTACACTCCAACCCCAAGTCACCTGACAAACACAAAGATAGTGATAATCTTTTCACTTTCCTGTCACACAGCCCCCACCCAAGGTGGCTCTGTTCACACTTCCGTCACCCCCCACTAATGCTCACCTCCCCCACTCACACACAGAGACCAGGCCTCGTTCCGCTACCTGCTCAGTCCTCAGCCCTGTGCTGGGAACATGGTGTTCACTGAACATGAGCATTGACCTGCTGGCCCATTGAAGAGTGAGTCTGTGCTTCTTTCTGGTCAGTGCCAGGAACAGCCTAGGATATGAGCAAGCCACCTGCCTTTCCTGGCATTCTCCCAGCCAAGGGTGGCTCCTGTCATTGTTGCTACTGCCCTTGGGGTTACTCTTGGTTGCTGCAGTAGCCCCTGCCTCCGCCTCACACTGATGTCTCCACAGCTCTGCTAGCTCCACAGACCTGTCCAGTTGCAGTGGTGTTGTGAAGCTCTGTGCTGTTCTTAATATTTGGCATAGTGATTCTCTACATTACCTCTACTAGAATCACCTGGATCCCTTTTATAAAATACAGATGACCAGGCCCAACCTGCGCCAATTAATCTGAACACTTGGGGTTGAGCTCAGGCATCAGTATGTGTAATTTTAAGTTCCTCAGGAGATGCTAGAACAGCCTGGATCAACCTACACCATGTGCTTCACCTGTTTCACTTAGTAACTCCAGGATACTACCTTGTGTGGGACAAGGAATCAAGATGACCCATAATATTGCCCATGTGTGGAATGGAAGCACTCCTCAGTGAGTGCTGAGCAGAGTAAGAGAAAGTTTGGCTCAATAGTTTCCCTGCCACTGGGCTCCACTCGAAAGGAATGGCTAGTGTGATCTCTGGGTGGCTTTTGTTTTCTTAAAGCTCAGAGCTCATACTCCTGATGCCTGGCCACAGTGTACGGATTTGAAAATATCCCCACACTTCAAATCACAGTTGACATTTTCCTAAAAATAGTGGTACAATTTCACAGTCATTGCTTTTTAAAGATAGTGAGTATATGAGATTTATTTGTTTCTTTGCCGTGTAGCATTTCGTCCAGCCATTTCATAAACTAGATTTTCCGGAACAATTCCTAGTAGCTTTACCCGATACAACAATGAAAGATTTGGTGTTAGATATAGTAATACTTTGGCTGAATTACTTCTTGCCTCTTCCTACCTCTCCATTCCCACTTCCACCTCGATATACATTCTCTGCGTCTGTAATAACTGGGGTCGTGGTTGCTGCAGGGTTCAGCCATGATGGTGTCACTCTATGTGCCTTTGAGATGAGCATCAGCATGAGTTTAGAAAAGAAATCAAAGGCCTCCATGAGGTGAAGAACTAATGCAACAATGCTCTTTTATTTACATCATGTACATAAATATGTTTCAAAACACAGGAAGATTTTCCCAGTGTGACTCTGATATTGGTCTCCTGCGTATAGTCCTTCACAGATAAATAAAGTGAAATTGTCTTACTGGTGTCCTCCAAATGTCTGAAATTCCGGATTAAAGTAAAGTGATAAAAACTGAGCATCTAGTATGTACACTGACTGAGTATCTGTGGGTAGAGAGGAAACACAAATCCTGGTCACAAAACTTTCCAAGGAGTCACTGTTAAGTGAACTAAAAGACATGCACAACAATATTTCAAATTTGACTATGAAAGCAGGTATAATACAGGTTTAACAAAGTACAGTAAAGAACAGTGAAGATCCATTAATTTTGACTGGACGAGAAATAGATTGATATAGTTTCTGAACAAATAAAGATCTTTTAAGGTAAGTTGTTTTTTCCAGGTTTATACGTGGGTAGAGTTAAGGTTAATAAACCTATTGTAATCATCATAACCAACGTGTCTTTTTCCATATGAACAACTGTAAGCCTACTTTTGCCCACCTTGTATATTTCTTTCCTTTCCTAACACACTCACAAGTACACGTCACATCACACTCATGGATCTCCTTTGAAGTAGCACAATTAAGAACTTGCTATGTGGGGGATGATGGAAGGTTGGGGATTCAAGCAGATTAAAAATAAGTTGAAAAAGAACTTCAGCACTGGGGCATCTACAGGTACCAGCACAGCAATCTCTTCCAAAAAGGAAAGTTTACCGCTGTTTCCTGCCATCTCTGAAACATGTCTTTGAAAGGTACAAATCAGGTTGTGCACTATCTTGTATGGGTTGTTTTTTTGTTTTTATTTTTTTTTAAATTTTGTCTTATTGCTTATAGTATTACAACAAGTGTTAGATAGGTCTTCATTTTTCTCCCCCGACCCTCCCCCCTCCTCTCCTACCCCCCAATGTCTTGTGTCCATTGATTATACTCATATGCATGCATGTAAGTCCTTCAATTGATCTCTTAATGTTAAATGAACTTAAAATAAATCTAGCTGAGAAATCACTTTGTGCAAGATTAGTTATCTACACTGTTACTGTTTATAAAGAACTAGAGGCCTGGTGCACAAAAATTTGCACTCAGGGGGGTCCCTCAGCCCAGCCTGTGCCCTCTCACAGTCTGGGACCCTTCAAGTGATGTCCACCTACTAGGTTAGACCTGCTTCCTGTGGGATCAGGCCTAAGCTGCAGTCAGACATCCTTAGCACTGTTGAGGAGGCAGAAGAGGCTCCCACTACCACCGCTGTGCTGGCAGCTGGCAGCCTGGTTTGTAGCTGAGCAGAGCTCCCCCTTTGGGAGTACAATGACCACCAAGGAACAGCTCCTGCATTGAGCATCTATCCCCTGATGGTCAGTGTGTGTCATAGTGACCAGTCATTCCCAGTGGTTCTGCTGTTAGGGCCAATTTGCATATTACCCTTTTATTATATAGGATTGGAAATTTAAAATATCATTTAGTTTCATGCAATAAGACAACATACTTAAATGTCCATGTATAACCAACTCTCTGTTAGACGATATTTTGGCGCAGATGAAATGATGATGTCACATTGATGTGTGCCTGCTGCAAAGGGACAGGCTTCCTGTCTTGCATATTCAAATGACCAGCATAGCACAGTATCTAAGTACAAAGTACACAGGTCCACCAGCATATTTGTCTGAATTTGTTGAAGCCTTTAAAAATATCCAGTTATTTAATAACCAAAGAAATGCAAAGGTAAGTTTTTCTACAATAGGACAAGAATACTAACAGGAATGCAAGCCAGAGAAGATATGCTGCCTGGGACATGGACAGCATGGTATCCAAAATCCTGAACACTGTTTGCTTGTCATGACGAGTTAATCACAAAATCTGAGTAAACCCTGTGGCTCTTTTGCTCTGGCTGAGCTGTATTCTCGAAAAGCCGCGTAGCATCCATGTTAACATTCAGAAGAATATGAGCTTTTGTGTGTGTGTGTGTGTATGTGTGTGTGTGTGTGTTTGAGGATTTAACAAAAAACACTCTTGCCAAATAGAAATAAGTGCTGGGGCTGCCTTCTCAGTTTGTAGAGAATCCATCAGAGACGTTTCTTCCATCTCCTTCCTGTACTTATCACTCTTTTGTATTTCTCTGCTTATTAGTATGTATATTGTTAAGTCTACAAGATTGTCTGAAAAATATATGAAGACTAGCTATTGATTTTTTTCATGGGCAGGGATAATTAAGAGTTGCTTGGTTATTTGGCTACCTCAATCAAATTATAAATGACTCTTAAAGACTTTGGAAGAACAAATTCATTTTGTTAATCACTATGCATTTTGTATACTTGACATATTTCATTTTAAAAGACTAAATTATAAATGCCTAGTGGGCAGAAATCACATCTCTTAGAAAACACTGCTGCTTCCTACAATAAATTCACACACTGGACACAGGTTACTACATCAGATTTCTGAGGTCTTGTCCTAATAATGCTTATCTTCCCACTGAGTCTTCCCAGCAGTGGGTGACTGGAGCAGGCCTCTAGCTGTAAGGATGACAAGATGACTACTGAAACAGGAAGGATGATACCCCTGTAGAGGCAAGACCAGTTTCTCAGCTGTTCATATGACTTGGCTTAAAATAGAGCTACATTAAAATTTTCAGCTTTTTGAATTATTCATTCATTGACTCAATTGGAGATTGGGTAGGGGGGGAGAAAGAGAGGAAGAAAGAAGTAAAGGCTATTTGAAAAGTTCAGTTTTAAGGTCAGGGAAATGATTTTGGGTATTTTTGCTTACAGAGTGAACATTTGAAAGGGGAGAGATATTAATTCACAAGCCTTTGGAAAGCTTTCATAATGTATTTGGAGTGACCAAATCGTTGTTGTTTTTTAAATTTGCAAATTTAATATTTAACCTACCTTGTTAGATACAAATTGGGATCATTTATATAATCAGAATGAGTTGTATATTAACAAACACAGAGCCTCAAATATCATTTCAATACTTTAAATGATTAAAGTTGATACATTTTTAGTTTTATGAAAGCCTGGTAAACATGGGCATAATGTGATTCTAAAGTTTTAAAAAAATAAAAGTAATCTCTAATTACGTGTTGTTCCCAGAGGTAACTATGGCCAACTTTATGACATGGGGTCCAGAAATGCCTTGTTACTAGAATGGGGGCCCTTTCTAATACTCTCAGCAAACACAGAGGTTCTGTCAGGTATTTGCCTTTCCTGGTCTTGTCCAGTACTTAATATCTTTCACATACAATTTCTTAATCACATGATTTAAAAGAAATTTCTTAATTTGCTAAATAGTCATATTTCTTTTTCTTTATTACTAGATACCCTAGTACGTTAGGGGAAGGTGGGGGTGATGATGATTTTTAAAAAAAATTGTATTCCATTTAATTCTGAATAACCATAAATATTTTCTTAAAAACAAATTCTGAATACCTGGGTACATTGTCTTACAAAACAAATTTAAAGTTAAAATAAAACAAAACTTCTCAACAACAATGATTATTCCTCCTATTTTACACAAATTTCTTTTCTGGACCATATATATGTGTTTACTAGTATCAAAATCTCTCTGTTCAATGAGATATTGGGAAGGGTTATGTAGATACGAATAATACATGGTTCCTGACCTCGAGACACTCACCATCAGCTACACAGTAGAGACACGCTAAAAAATTGCATCTTATTGCCCCGTTGGTGTGGCTCAATGGTTGAGCAGCAATCCACAAACAGAAGGTCACAGTTTGATTGCCAGTCAGGGCACATGCCCAGGTTGCCAGCTCCATCCCCAGTGGAAAGCATGCAGGAGGCTGCCAGTCTATGTTTCTCTCTCATCCATGTTTCTATCTCTCTATCCCTCTGCCTTTCTCTCTCTCTAAAAATAAAAATAAAAAAATCATTATACTGTGTGCAGTGCTGGACCATGGGCATCAAACAGCCCAGTGAGCGGAGCTGGGGACACAGAGAGAACATCAAGGAAAACTGCCTGGAGGAGAAAACACATGAGCTGATCTTCAAAGAATGAGCGAATATTATACAAAAAGAGATCAAACATCCTTTTCTAACTTTCAGGTTATCCGGGTTCTAGCTTTGCCACCTTCACCAGTCTTGCGACTTCCTGCTTCTCTCTACTTCAGCACCACTTGACATTCTTAGCTTTTCCAGTATTCCTTCGTGTTCAAGGACCTTCTGGAATGTCCTTCCCTGTCTGGAATTTCCCTCTATACCAGATAAGTTCTTTCCGATCCTTCATAGCTCACTCACAAATTAGTTTCTCAAGAAAGTCTTCCTTGGGAGCCTTCTGTATACTCCTCAGCACCCTAAACAGTCATTGTTGCATTTGTCATCATTTTAATTAATAATGAATCATGCAATTGGTTGTTCACTTTATGTTCCTCCTGCAAAAAAACATAAGCTCCATGTGTATCAGAGTTAATTCTGTGTATTTGGCATAGGGTAACACATGGGCTAGACAGTCAATGGCTATTTCATGGTGCAACTGCCTAGACAAGAGATGATGAAAACCTAGATAGAGCAGTGAGGGTTAAGGGGCTGTGAGGGAGATTCTGGAAATAACTATGAGATGCACATAGGTACATCCAGGTCATATATTTGATGGGGTAGGAGGGAGAGGAGAAGTAAAAGGTGGCTCATGAATTTACTGTCTCACTCGTCACTTTGGTGTGCAATCATTGAACAGTAGTGCCTATAGCCTCTGTACTATTTCATTGAAAACACACCTCACATAAATCTATTTATTGCTTTTGATGTTTCACATTGAGACTTGAGGGTTATGTGTAGAGTTATATATTACAAGGTGAGTCTTTAGACTGAAACACTCTATCTTTGCTTTGGTCCAGACCCAAATAATTTGGTGACCTGACAACTTCTGGCTGTGACTAGTAATAATGAAGGAATTTGTAGTAATCATAACACATAGAGTGATGCTCTGTAAAAACTGTCCCCTTTCCACCTTATCTACTCTCCTTCGTTTCTTCTTTCCTCTTTATGCTCCCAGGGTCCCTCCTTTTGCCTAGGAGGGACCTAAATAATTTTGACTTTGTCTGAAATGTGCAACAGGGTCTTTGCACACCCCACCCTGAGTTTCATATAAAGAGGACTTGGAGTTTCTCCTTTCCCTTTCTGAGGTCTAAAGCCTTCTCAATCAAGAATGAATACAAAACGGGATCATTTAAAGTCTACTACAGCTTTTTAAGTCTGTATACAGAGAAAGACTGAATAAAAGTTGAGGCTGGCAGTTGATGGATTACACTACATTTTCAAGCATCTCAAACATTTCTTCCCAAATCATACCTTTCCCCCAAACCACCTATAGTAGCTCTAGTATTTGTGGTTTAAATATATTTAAAGGTATTTTGGTCAGAAACCTAGATTCCAAGTAAAGTCGTCCATCTTTGGAGGGGCAATTTTTCACATAATATATGGTTTCTCCAAGTTTCCCCAGCCTATTACATGATCAGAGAAGGAGTTTCAGTAAACATTTACATAACTAGAGAAATATACTAAATATGAGTCATATTTCCTTAAGTGGAAGAAGCCTGACTTGCCTTTCAGGGCTTTAGGTATAACCACTGTTTACTTAAGAGGAAAGAACTTGTATGTTTGATGCAATTGATAAAGAAAACGTTGGAATGCTCTTAAATCCCTGAGCATCTTGGCTCCAGAGTACAGAAGTCACATTGAATTGCCTGATTTTATCTATCAACTGAGAACCACCTGGTGCCGATTCTATTTTGTTACTTTAACTGCGTTCCCTGTCTCTCTCTCTCTCTCTCTCTCTCTCTCTCTCTCTCTCTCTCTCTCTCTCTCTCCCTCCCTCCCTCTCCCTTTTCCCTCTCAAATTCTTCCTCATTTATTTTATCTTTCCTTTTTCAAAAATTCAATAATTCTTATTATAATACATTCATGATTTAAAAAGGCTACTGATCAGTAAGGAAGACACATCTAAAAGATGTCAAACATCTTCATTGTACAGCGCTCTGATGTGATGTCCAAGTTGAAGAGGTAATCATAGCAATGCCTTATATTAAAGAAACAGGCACACACAAAGTGGCTTAAGCAGCAAAGTTGCATAACTCTGTCTAGAGATAGACTTCTATTACCAAAGCTCTACATAGATTAAGGGATGAGGTTCAAGGTTCACATTACATAACAATATGTTCCTTCAGTACAAAATATTATTGCCGCATTTCACTTACACAGAGCTATTTGATATGCTTGGCACAAACTGGCATGAGTGTCACTGATCAACAATGGAAGATGCTGTGCCTAACACACACACCGCCACCTACCCCTGCTGTTCTGTTATATAATGCACCCTACTTTTAGAGACACAGATCATCTCAAAGTACTCTCGACTTTGACTTTGCTCCACTGATGCAGCAAGTTCCAATGACCCTGTTTTTTCTAGGTCAACCCTGCTGAGAAGTTCTGTTCTTGCTGATCTTTGGCCAACAGCAAGGAGTTCAGGGTGTTCACTGACATTGTGATCATAATTCATGAAAATCCCCAAATGCAAACCCATCATTGCCCTGCCTCCACACTTTAAGAAGGCCACTGTAGAGAAATTCAACCAACACAAATTATAAAAAATAAGTGAGTGTGACAGCCTGTCTCTTCATTCATGTGCATCTTCAGGATGCCCTTATGGTTTTTATTTTCCTTCAAGATTGCTTTTGCTGCATATGTTGTCTCATTTCACTGAGATAAGGGGATTCTACGTAGTTTGCTTCAGACCCTTTCTCCTCCCCAAGACCCCAGAATAAACCCAATGAGACTAAGAGTCAAATAGCTAATAGAGAGAGAAGCATATTTGGGGCATATTAAGCTCTGGGTGACAGTGCCTTCTTTTTCATTGCTATCTCATTATTTATTCTACCCTCTCTCAGAGAATAAATAGAATAAGGACATAATCAAGGAAAATCAAATTTTCCTCTATTAGACAATTCATTACACATGGGTAATATAAATACATATATATGCATACGTGAATGTATAATAAATATATATGTGCTACAGATATATATCAGGAAATGTGTGTTTAATATTTTATTTGCAAAATAAAAACTTTGTGTTGTTAATTTTTCGGGAACTAAGGGCAGCCTTCCTATATCTCCCCTTTACACATTATCTTGCTAGATTTGGCCTGTGGTTCCATCCTGTCAAGCTATTTTAGGTTCCAACTTATTTGCCCTCCTACCCAGCTGCAGAGTCATCAAGACACTGTGAGTTGCTTACCCAGCAAGCTCAGTGGCACTATCAAAGGGAAGCTCCTCTGTCAGGAGAGTTCCTATTCCTTTCACGGTGACTTAAATGATCACCTACCTCTTTTCTTTCTGTGGGCTCATGATGACAATCTATTGTAAAGTTTTGTCAGTATCAATATCAAATTATGCATTTTGTGATATGAAGAGTCTCAACTTATTCCCTTTTCTGAAAACTAGGACATTTTCCCATCCTCATCCCATCTACCGTACCCCACAATTCCTCCACCATCACTGACAGCAATTTTCAGCTAAAATTGCACAGTCAGGGAGATAGATCTCCAGAAATTTATTTTGAAGTGGATAAGTGGGGAATTTATAAATAAATGGAAAAATTGCCATGATTCGGGGTTTAGAAATACCTTTATTTGCCTTTTTCTGGAAGAACAAACAGTTATTCTTTTTAGCTTAATCGGGATCATTTTTAAATGCAACACTAAAATTCCAGCAACTACAAAAAATGGAGATTGCTAAACATATATATTTTTTGTTTTGTTTTCATTTCTGTCATATTTTTTCTCATCTGGGAAGCTCAAACTAATTTTTTTAATCCTTACCCAAGGATATGCCTTTTTATTGATTCAAGAGGGAGAGGAAGGGAGAGGAAGACAGAGAGAAATAAACATCAATGTGAGAGAGAAACATTGATTGGTTGCCTCAGGCACATGCCCTGACTATGGGATTGAACCCAAAACCTGGGTAGAGGCCTTGACAGAAATCAAACCTGTGACCCTTCAATGCACAGAATGATGCTCTAAACACTGAGTGCACCAGCCAGGGCCTCGACTATTTTTTAAAATGTAATTAGTATCTCATTTTGTACATGCATTAAAATTTCAGTGCAGGAATTTCGTTTGTAATTGTGTATAATCATATAATTATCCTATATAATAAAAGGCTAATATGCAAATAGACCTAATGGCGGAACAACCAAACAACTGGTTACTATGACGGGTGCTGACCACCAGGGGTTGTGCATGGAACATGGCGGGCATGGGCTGTGGTGGGATGGTGGAGCAGGTGAGCAAGGGCGCCAGACCAAGGTGGGGCGCCGGTCACTGTCATTGGGGTGAGCCTCTGGTAGTTACTGAAAATTCTTTGATCCCGTGAAACATGGTCCTACCCGCTTGCTGCTGGCACTGGCCCCACTCACACCCACTGCTGATGCCCAGCGTCAGCCCCAGTCACTTGGTGCCATCCGCAGGTACAAGTGGCAGTTGCTAGCCCCAATTGCCCTCAGGGCTTCTCCACCTCCCATTGTTCCTGAGGGCAGATCAGGGTTGGCAGCCACCTCTCACACTGGCTGCTGGCGCTGGTCCTTCTTGCACCCACAGCTGGCGCCGGATCCACCACTTGCACCCACTGCCAGTGCCTGGCACTGGCCCTGATCGCTCAGCCCCATCAGTGGATGTGAGCGGCTGCCGGCACTGATCATCCCTGAGGGCTTCTTCAGGAGTGGGAGCTCCTGAGGGTTGATGGGGGCAGCAACTGACGCTCACACCCACTGCTGGCACCAGCCCCAATTGCTCCGCACCTTCAGCAGGTGCGAGCGAGCGGGGCCTGTGCCGTTAGCGCCTAGGAGCAGCAGGAACGGGCTGCCAGCAGATAATGGGCCGTGGAAGGAGGAGCCAGCTGGAGGCTCAGAGGATGGGCTGAGACCCACGCCTGTGCCTACCATAGCCTCATGGCCCACAGTTCCTTTCAAGGTGCATGAACTCACACACTGGGCTCCTAGTAATTATATAATTATGTTATCAGTAAATTGTTTTAAATCTATATTTTAACTATTAACCAAACAATAGATACACTAAGCTGTTTAGTTCAAAGTTATATCACTAGATGAAAATTCCAATCTCCATTTAATATTGCTTCTGATTGGCATAAAGAAAAATGTGATGGACATATATTTTTCTCATATATGAGCTCTTTCAGATTTTGTAAAAAAAAAAAAAGTATACCTACAGGAAGAAACCATTTCAATCAGAAAACTTATTTTCCACACTTATATTGCCAAAAGCCATGTAATCCTTCCTGTCTTCCCATTTCTCTGATTCCCTAAGTTACCTAAGTGAGAAATTGCAGGCATTTTATATAGTCCAAGGTTTCTCAGCTAATTCCATTCGCACAGGAACTGCCACTTCGGTGGTAGCAAGAAGCCAAAGGAAGGGCTCTGCAGTTCACACAGGGAAGAACCTTCCTTCTTCAGAGTTGATGCTCGGGGAGCACTCAAGCCTAATGTAGGATTGAGAAGTGCAAGTAGGGCACAGTGACTAGAATATCTGGCAACAACTTGTGAGTTAGAACAGAACTAAATAAAGGAGACCTGCATTGTAACCTAATCAGTCCAAGTAATATGAAACCACTGCTACTCTTGTTAATGATATACAATATTCATCATGTGAATATTCATTATTACACAGTCTTGTTGATGGGCAGTTGGACTGCATAGCAGTATTTTGAAAACCAGTGCAGTTATTGATATATAAGTTTATCTTGGCTATCTAGCCAGAAGCAGAATTGCTGGGATATAGGGTTTATAATCATTCCACTCTAGAAGATAATGTCAAACTATTTTTCAAATACATTGCACCAATGCATGCTCCCACCAGCAGCATTGAGAGCCTGTTGATCTACATCATTTCAGATTTTAAAATGTTGCCAATCACCGGAATATAAATAGTATTTGTTGTGGTTGGGATTTGCCTTTCCCTGATGTTGAATATCTCTTCATTTGTATACTGGCTAAATATATTTCTTCTTCTGTGAAGTACCCTAACCCAAGGGACAAATCTTTGCTGAATAAACTGCCTTTATTTTAGTCTTGGACTTGGTAACTTTAAAGTTATCTCCAAATATAATAGAAATGGACTAGTATCCCCATTTCACCACAGCCTCTAATAGCTGTTTAGGGATTGACTTACTGTCTTTAAAATTTCCTACTTTTTTGTTTTGTTGTTGTTGTTGTTATTGTTTTGCTAAAAATCAGCACCAAATTTTAAAACCAGACTCAGAGACCTTTTTACACAGTTAAATGTTATTACAAAAAATCATTGATTTTTAATACCAAATTTCTCTAAAGCACATTTCTAGAAGCCAGTGACAATCACTTCTAAATTTCCAACAGATCAAAGGCATGGTGCCTGACTCAAAGGCCAACTTGCACAGGCTGACAAGGTTAGTGAAGGTCCTGTGCCTTTAAAAGGATGTCAGAAGCAGTCTTTCATTTGACAGGAAGTTGTTAGTGCATACAAATGCTATTTTAAAGTCTGGGGATATTTAATTATACCCTAACCATTATTCTTTATAGCTCCAGATACTAGTGTCCCAACTATTGTCCAAAGTGTAACAGAACAAATCCGGCAGCAGGAAGCCCAGAGCCCACTCGTAGACATCTGTTGCCACTGGAATCACAAGCAATACTTGCAAGACACTGCATATGGATGAGCAGCAAACGAGGCCACTGGCCCTGCCTCACTAACATAGAAGGAGATTACAACTTCATCTGCTACCACCAGTGCCTGCAGTGGCTTTTGAAGCAGAGGAAGACATTTTAAAAGGACATACATGAAAAAAAATGGGACACATCTTCCCCTTAGAGGAGAAATGTAAGGAGAGACTTCTAGAAAATAGCCAGAAAATCTCATTTTCTGTAGGTGCCTATAAAACCCTCCTTGCTACAACAATGCGTAGTGGGGAGCATTTGAAACAGAAAGATACATGTAGGAGAGGTTTACCTTTCAAAATACCTTGCACAAGAATGCTTGAACTTGAAGAAATAGACAAATACCTCTGAAATTAATGTAATTCAATTTCTCCTCAATGGTCTTGGATATGTTCTAATCACTGTTACTTTCTTCCATCTGATGAGAAGGTTCATGCTCTTTAAGTGTCACTTGGCTATTTTGGGAGTCCCAGGTATGCATAACCAAGTCTGGATGGAAAATTAGTAAGTTACTAAATGCAGCTATGCTTCTTTCTTCTACTGCTACTCAGGGACTTGCTGCCAGGATAGCACAGGGTACTCTTACCACCTCTACTGATAGTTGTCAGGCCTTAAATTTGTCAGGCGCTGTAGCTCTTTCTGCTGCACACTCTCTGATTCAATAGACACTGCTGTAAATTCCACTGGATATAAAGAGGCTGATGCTAACCTTAGTTTGCCTTGAACTGGGGGAAAAATAGCCCTAAATGAAATCTATAGAACTCTTAGAAGGAAATGTAAGTCAATAGTTTTTAGACTTTCAAGTAGGAAAGGATATAAAACACAAAACATGCTAACTTTCAAAATAAAAAGGCATAAATTTGATCAATACAACTAAGGAATTAAAAAATTTAAGTAACTAAGACATTTATCCTAATGTAGAGTGAAAACACAATTAAAAATTTTTAAAAATATATTTGAAACATATACAACTAATAAAGGATTCATATCAAGAATATATAAAGAAGTCCAATAAGTCAAAAAGAAGAACACAAACAATGCAATAGAAAAGTAGAAAATGATAATCCACTTCACAGAAGAGGAATAACACATTAATAATGTTCAATTTTAGTTCAGGGAAATATAAATCAATTTCACGATGTAATATTATTTTATTATTTGGTTGGCAATAAATAAGGAGTCTGATAATACTTCATGTCGAAGAGGATATATGCTGGAAACTGATTATTTTTATGCTAGAAACTGATTGTTTTTAACCTACTTTGGTTGCTCTGAAAGGTCAGAGCTATGCACCCATTGTTTAAGTTAAAACATTGTTAATTATAGCAAATCTCCACCTGTTAATTACATGTAAAATTCTTCCTCAGAATTTCCTGCCTAAGGATATTGTTGTTTTCTCAGAGACTCA
>PVJC01031400.1:0-20597 GCA_004026665.1 Murina feae | reverse complement strand
CATGAGGCGGGATTTTCCCTGCTTTCTGGTGGCTGGAGGAAGATGGGCAGTAGGCAAGCTTGGGAGGCAGGCAGCACCCAGCCCTGGTCACAGCTCAAAAAAGAGAACAACATGCAGGGGAGGGCAAGAGTCTGAGAGATCAACATAGAGGGGGTGCCTGCTCCAAGCCTCCACGGTGTGCCTGGGGCAGGCCCCCCGCAGGTAGACACACACAGGAGGACTGCTCCGAGCCTCAGATGCAGCTGGAGACAGGTCCCCAGTGGTCACACACACACACACATACACACACACAAAAAAAAAAGGTGCCTGGCAGACTGGGGCCATCATAGGACATCCCCTGAGGGGTCCCAGACTGTGAGAGGGCACAGGCCGGGCTGAGGGACTCCCTCCACCCCGAGTGCACAAATTTTTGTGCACCGGGCCCCTAGTGTATATATATATATATATATATATATATATATATATATGATTTGTTAAATGGCTAAAAAAAAACACCTGAATGATTGAAGAGTTAAGGTGAAATGATTTAGGACACCCAGCTTATATGGGGAGACTTTCTGACATCAAGTACAATGTCCTTTCTGCATCCCCACATTTCTTGGAGAGTCCAGAAGGAGAAAGGAAAGGAGATGTCACTGAAAAGCAAAAGGTAAAATCATAGCCTTGTTCTCAATGATATTTTGGAATCACTTATATGATACCAGGTTTTCTATTCAAACCAACTGGAGAATGCCTGTCTCAGGGTCAGCTTCTGAGGTCCCATAGCTCTGCATGTGGTCACAAACATGGCCTTGGGGCTCAATCAGCCCTGGGTAGGAGTCACAACCCTGCTGTTAGCTGAGTCCATCTTCTCCCTAAGAGGCAAGTAGATGACAACACCTCCTCTAATGGACACCTGGAGGCTTCTGCTTCACCTGATTCTCTTCCTCCAACAACTCTTCTCCCTGCTCACACTTGTGACCCCAGGCTCCTGGCAGAGCTGAATGGACCCAAGCAGGACTGACCCAAGGTGGGTCAATCAGAATCTCAATCAGAATTTGGGAAAGAACCCAGAGGCTCTGTTATTCCTTGACTTGGGGAGTAGGATAAGACTGTGACTGGCTAGCCCTGTGTGACTCCCTGTTGGAGTTTGATGGGGGCCAATGAGACCCCTTTCTTTGCCTTGCTTCAGAGGGAATTGGGGGTGGCCGCAGTCATGGGAGAGGAAGAGCAACACATGGGCTTTCATAAACGTGGCTCAGTGTGCAGACAGACTCTTCAGGGGCAGCCCTCAACAGCTGGCGGCTGCCTCACATAGGTGTGAGGGAGATTGGGGGCTTTCTGAGAGCCTCCAAAGAAGAAAGGGGAGGGGGGGCTGAGCCAGGAGTGCCTGGTCCTATTCCCAAATCCATCCATCAAAGGCTGGGAATGTAAGCCTGAAGGAGTCCCCTTACTTGGAAACAAGGAGCGTCACCCTGACATGGAGATGCAGAGGGAAGCAGAGCTGAGAGATAATCTCATCTGAGAAGAAGCTCCAGTTATCTGGGTTCTGACACCCCCACTTCTGCTTCTAGTCTCTCTCCTGAAGCCCAGCCCCACTTTGTGCCGCAAGTCCTCTCAGACACGTGGCATTCTTTACAATGACATGCCCCCCTTTACTTCATCCTTCCATGTGGGTCCTGTTAGTGGTAACCAGCAACCCTTTATTCAGACTCTGAGCCACACAATCATTGTGAAATTTCATAGAGAGTGAATATAGGGAGACTGGCAGGGTGAACTGAATATGTGTGTAGTTTTGTTTATTTACTTATTTTCATAAGGGAAGGGATGTGGCAAAGCTCGGTCAACTCATTTCAGGTTTGAACAAGGCACCAAACAAACCCCAAGGTCTTGAAATTTTTACTTGAAGGTCAAACATCCGTTGAAAGGTAATATATTTGCTGTGAAAACATGTCTGTCACAGGCTGGGAAGACAGCGTGGGGTAGGAGCTAGGGCCAGGCTCCAACATCTACTGGCTGGGAAGGCTGACAAAAGTCATCACCTCAGGGAGACTGAATGTGCTCAATCATAAAAGAAAAGTCCAATTTGTGTGGCTGTTGGAAGTACTAAATGTGCTCCTGCGGCAGAATGAGGGCTCAGTGAGTGGTAGGCACCA
The DNA here is from genome assembly GCA_004026665.1 of Murina feae. Taxonomy (NCBI): domain Eukaryota; kingdom Metazoa; phylum Chordata; class Mammalia; order Chiroptera; family Vespertilionidae; genus Murina; species Murina feae. Next base: position 18,462 of record PVJC01031400.1, on the reverse strand, counting down.
TTGTACTATTCGAAACTCTCCCCCAAAGACCCTCCTTTCTGATTATAAGAGCCACTTGCCTGATTATACGGCCCTTTTTACCTGGAGTTCAGAATCAAATTTAAAACGTAGTCATGGCAACGCTGTTCCCATTAAGGTTGTCATATTGTAAACCCTTTTCCTGACTCTTGATTTTTTACTCCCGAAGGTTATCAAGCAATGAGACAAAGCTTATCAGCTTGACCAGACCAGGAGCGCGCGCGCGCATGCGCGCGCATGCACACACACACACACACACACACACACACACACACACACTTCAGTCAAACAGTTATTTTTCAAGGCAATTCCCACTTGGGTAATTCCCTGCCAAAAGAAAATGTAAATCACTTCTTAGTCCAGCATGCAGGGGCTCTGAGAACTAGCCCAAGAGAAATTTAATCTTGGTCTACATAACAGAAACAGGGCAGCCAGCCAGCAAACTTTTGTTTTGTATTTTTAGAAAAAATGGACAGAAATGCAATGTGTTCTTTGTCAAGTGATGTCTACGCTGACCAAACACAGCCCCTCTGGGCCAAGGGCTCACCCCAGGAAAGAACCGGGGTGGGTAGGTGGGTTGAGCTAAAGGAGGGCCTTGGGGTTCAACTCCCCTGGGTGACTTAAAGGTGGCAGAAGATGCTAAGGATGAAACACCAAGCCTCAGCATCCTGGATGTTGGTTCTAAAAGTGTCACAGGTCGGAAGCCACCCAGGGTAGAGTGCAGGGAAGGGGGGAAGGTGAGGGAAAGGGGAAAGCTGGGAGATGAGCTTGGGTCAGATCACAGAGGGAAGGGAGCTGGCACCTCCCCTTAGGGGCTGTGGGGAGTTCTTGGATCATTTTATTTTATTTTAATATATATATATATATATATATATATATATATTTTTTTTTTTTTTATCCATCATCTGCATAGTGTGTTGTGTGTTCCCCACCCCACCTTGGACCATTTTAAATTATGGTATTGTCTTTTCTATTCTCCAACTCAAGGTTGATTGAACTGGGAGTCAGGAGTTTTCTCATCGTCATATAATTACTATAACAATACTTAGAGGGAGACTTTATGACTTACTTCTCTTTTCCAGTTGAGTAAACGGAGACTTAGAGGGTAACGAAATTGCCTAGATTACCCAGCTAGGTGGAGCCAACACTTGAACTTGAGTCCAAGAATCTTCAGGCCCTGTCACTGCATCTTCCAGTTTGGCTCTGAGGCAAGGGCAATATCTCATTTATTCATCTTTGTTTTCCCTACCCCTCCCTGCCTGCTCCCAGCTCTCCAAAATTTAGTGGAGTTTTGGGGGGTTGAAAAAGTCAAACATGACCTCACCAGTGTATCTCGCTCCAGCAGGCCCTGGAAGTGGCTGCAGGAGCTGGCAAAAGCAGTGCACTTTGAGGCCAGAGGCCCCTCTCTCCCCTTCGGAGCATATTCCCCTTCCCTCTCCTGTCTCTGGGAGAGGAATTTTGCCCATGGGAGCTGTCTCAGGTGCCGACTGCTCCCCTGACCTTTCCGTGCCTCCCCAACACATTCCTGCATCTAAATCAGAGCTGGTCAATGTTTCACTCCCTGGCGACCCTCCCAGCCATGTCTTCTGACTGGTGAACAATTAACCTCCAGCAGCTCTTGATCTTCCCTCCTCAGAAGCCTCCCAACACTTTACTGCTGGGCGTCAATGATCTACCAAACTCTACAGGTGCCCGGACTTGCTCTCCTCTTCGAGAAACCTCTCATGTACATGTTGACAGCGATTACGATGACACAGAATTATTCCAAACCAGGAAAAATACATCTTAGGGACGACTGAGGTGAAGCACCCACATCGACTCCTGAGTAGCATTTTCTGTTGGAAATTCTCACAAAAGAACAGAGAGGAGGGGAAAAGTTCTCTTAACTTGTGAAGTTGTGTTTTTTTTCCATTTCATTTTTCAAAACGAGGAGAGTCATTCTTCTCTCTTACATTTAATTTGCAAATTAAATGACAATGTATCTAGGACTTTGGGGCTCACAGTAGCAATTTAATACATATTCATACTTAGGAAAAGTGTAGTAAAGTTTAGAAAACCATAGAATGGGGGACCTGGAAACGCTGGATAGAGCTTTCCATCTTCACACGTGAGGAGGCCCAGAGAGGAGGCTGGGATACATTCAATGACCTTCAGCCAGTTGGTGGCCTATCATCTAGTTCAGTTCTGTCCTCTAGAAATCCAATATCTCAGCCATGCCTGTAATGTTAGAAGTTTTAGTAATCACATGAAAGAATAAGGAAACAAGCAAAATTAACCTTAATAACATTTTATTTAACACAGTATATACAGCATATTACATTTCATGTAATCCATATAAAAATGATTAATGAAATATTTTACATTTTTATGCAAATCTTCAATCTGGTGTGTATGTTGCATGTACAGCACAATGAACTGAGACCAGCCACATTTCAAGAGCCTAAGGTGGCCAGCAGCTACTGTATTGGATGGTGCAGGCCAAGCCCAATGCAAGTCAGCAAACATTTTGTGCACTTGGCATATGCCAGGAACACTATTAAATGCAGGGATCTGAAGATGAACAAACACAGCAGGGGTATAGGAAACCACAAACCATAACCCACAGTAGAGATTCACTCCCCATCTAGGCTGCTGAAGTACTCATCCATGTTTGGTTGAGCAAGTCAAGAAAAAAAAAAATTCTTTAAGGAAAATATCTACCTCTCTGGGGCTTTTTCCTCTGCTCAGTTATCAGGTGATCAATACCCCCTCCCCTCCCCCCCCCACCCGTGCCTGAGGCTCTTGCTGCAAAGGAAGAGATGAGGATGTTCCGTTCCTCAGTTCCTCAGCAGCTGGGAATGCTCTGTGCCTTGGAGGCCTCACGTTGAAATGGACCTTAGCCTCCAGTTCACATCCAGGAGAGTGTAACTCGCTTCTTTCCATGAGCATGTTGTGCATAGCTCCCCTTTGCTGGGGTGCTGAGGGACTTTCCCTTTTTCGTAGCCTGGACCACTCTGCTTCCCGCTCCTGCCCACTTGGGAATTGTGTGTTCTGATAAAAAGCAGCCAGAACATGAATACCTACCAAAATGGAACAGGGCCTTGCCGCAGCTGCAATATTTTTTAAAAGAATAGCAACTGCCTTAAGGTCCACAGATAAAGGAGTTTGTGAACCCAGAATAATCAAGGAGAATGCAATGTTTTGCTCGAGATCATCAGTGTGATTCCATGGGGAAGTCTCCCACTAGAGTGGAACAGTGTGTGTAGGAACTAGGGTGAAACTTTGCATCAAGAAACAATTCAAAATTAGATCACATCCTGGAACATAGAGCATATGACACCCTGAGAGACTTGCTTGGCTGAACTTGAACTGGATTGACTGTAGCATTAAAAAAAAATTAAAACCACGGGTTTATTCTGTCATTTGAAACAATTTGATTATTTATATCCCACTCAGTCAACAAATACTTTTTGAGCGCCCACTGGGCATTGTACTAATCATTAAACATACAGGTTTGAAGAACGAAAAGGTGGATCTGCCCACAGGAGGTTCTCAGTCTAGCAGGAGGCAGACGTAAAGAAGGGAAGGACACCCAACCCTCAGGTAGAATTTAGGGTGAGACCCTAAGGGCTGAAGAAACAGTTTCAAGACCCTCACTTTGAAGATGAAGAAACTGAGGCACAGTGGGGTCACATGCTTTGGTTCAGGTCATGTGGCGAGGTAGTGGCAGAGCAATGATAAGAATTCACATGCCTTAACTTGGAGACCAACAGGACCACCTTCGCCACTGCTCCCAGGTTGGCTCCTGGAGATGAGGAAGGAGCTGTGTCCATAGTCATTCACTGAGGATGATGGCTCTAGATTGGACATAGAATAGAGGGAAAAAAATGAAGAAAAAAAAAGAATAGGGAAAAACACATCTAGTAGCTGATACACCGTGTTTAAAACCATGGGCCTGAGTGAGCTTCTCTAAGTAGAAAAGGGAAAAGAAAGTCTAGGACTGAGGGCCACAGATCACTGACATTTCAGGAAGAGCCGACACAGGGGCTGAGAGGGAGCAGATGGTGGACCAGGACCATGGAAGCCCAGAGGGTAAAGTGCTCCAAGAAGGAAAGATTACCTCACTGCAGGGAATGCTGCTGAGAAGGAAAAGAAGACAATGACAATAAAAAAGGCTCATTGGGGTATGGTCTTCTGATGACATCGGTTAGTCATTCAGAGATGGCAGCTGAGGCAGGGTGCGGTGGAGCTGGAGGAAGAAGTGGGGAAGTGAGGACAGAGTGCGAAGTTTGCTCTTTCAGAAAGTTTGGCCACTGAGTCAGCTGAGAAACAGGGTGAAACCAAGAAGAAGATGGGGTTGGGTCAAGAGAGTTTTGCTTGCTTTATAAAATAATATTGAATGCCAACTGTGATTGAAAAATAAAATAGGAACTTGAGGAAGTTTTGGTGTTTGATTTTCAGCTAGGGCACTTAGCTCACGCTCCTGTGTCCACATTCACCCTGTTCCTTCTTCCCGGAGTGCCTCTTCTGGCAAAGCTCTACTCACTCTATAAGATCCAGATGTAAGGGCCCCGTCCTTTCTCAGAAGGCCTTTTCCCAGGCCCAGCGAGAGCCCGTCCCTGGGCCCATGAGTTCTGTGTGCACATTGTCTGCCTTAAGGCTTATCTTCCTGTCTCTTCTCCACTGCACAGAACAGGGTAGGACGGGGACCATGTCTTCTCAAGTTTGTATCATTGGCACAGGCAGGTGATCAGAACTTGGCACTAGGGAGATGCTCATTAACTATTTGATGAAAAGTTTGGAGTTAGATTATTTCACAGATTAGGAGGAACCCTGGGGCACTGTCAAGTCTGCTGTCCTATCCCATTAGCTGTTCCCAGATCTCGGTCCAGAACCGCACTGCCAACCTCACAAGACCCCTGGGGCTGAAACCTTCATGGTCCTATCAAACCTAAAACTTCCCAATAAGGATCATGCTGGGGTCTCTGGTCTATACTTTTACCTTGATTTTAGCAGCATCTGCCAGATTGAGCCTGGGAAACAGCTTGTGAACCAAAAGGGAAAGCACTTTGCTGAATCTGACAAGGTGTGAAGCTCATGGGGTAGGTGGGTGGGGAAGGGAAAGTTGGTTCCCAGAATGAATGCCACAGGCTGTGGGATAAAAAAAAAAAAAAAAAAAAAAAATCAAGATCTTTCAGGGGGCACCACAAGGTGTCACTGTTGATCCTCAGTTCAACAAAACCTGACTTGGGCAGGGATTTCAGAAACAGTTCAAAGACCCTTATTTTGCAGGTGAAGAAACCGAGGCACAAAGAGTTCACACGATTTGGTTAAGATCATGTAGCAAGTTAGTGGCAGAGCAATGATGGGAATTCACGCGCCTTAACTTGGGGACCAACGTGACCACCATCCCCACTGCTCCCAGGGCAGCTTATGGGGATGAGGACTGAGCTGTCCCTTGTAGTCATTCACTCAAGACAATGGCTCCACATTGGACATAGAATAGAGAAAAAACGGAGAAAGAAAGAAGGATAGGAAAAACCCTCGGCATTCACTTTCGCATGCGCCTTATGCAGCGTGTTCAGTTTAGATGCCGTGGCTCACAATGAGAGCGTGGCACCCAGGGCCTGCGTCCGGGCCGTGGTCTGAATAGCTGAATAGAAAAGGATCAGGTAATGGATTTCATCCTTTTGTGGCTTTGACTTAAAAAGGGTCTGGTTCCCAAAGAAAACAAGAAGCCAAGTTGCTTCAGCAAAGAATTGAATGAAACCTAAGTAGGAACCAGATTTTTAAAAAACACACAAAACATTTGCTGAATAGAAGGACGAGGATAAGTTTCTGGGCTCTGATGTTTGGGGAATGGGGAGCTCAGGGCAGAGACCCTTTGTGAGCCAGTGACCCCGGAAGCCAGGTGTTTATTCCGGTGTCTGGGAAGAAGGAGGCAGCGGAACAGTCCTAAGGGAGGGACTCTGTACTCCCCCCACCCCCAGGCATCTCAGAAGGTCCCTCCTCCTCCCCAGTCTGATGCCACCAGGCCTTTCTGGCCGGCTTTGGCTTCTAGTGGCCTCGCCTTTCCTTGTCTCCCAAGTAACCTTTGTTGTTGTTGTTAATCCTCACCTCAGGGTATTTTTTTCAATGACTTTTGGAGAAAGTGAAAGGGAGGGAGGAAGGGGAGAGAGAGAGGGAGGGAGAGAGAAACGTTGATGTGAGAGAGACACGTGGATTGGTTTACCTCCCACATGGGTGGAGATTGAACCTGCAACCCAAGTGTGCGCTTCGCTCCCTTGACTGGGAATGGAATCCAAGACCCTTTGGTCTATGGGCCAACACTCCAACCACTGAGGCAAACCAGCTGGGGCAACTTTTTTATTTTATTTTATTAAAAAGTCTTTATTGTTTTCTTAGGAAATATCAATATAAGCTCATGATAAAGATTCAGATACCAAGAAGCAGAAAGGAGAAAATACAAAGATCTGTAATAACTCCACTCAGAAATCATTGCTGTCAACAAATTGCTGCTCAGAGTCAGGAAGTTGGCTTCTGGGGCACCTGCCATGTGTTTCTAGTTGTGAAACACCACACACCAGCCTCAGCTCTTCCAGTTGGGGGAGACAGGCACACAATTTGTAAAAAGAAGCAAAATATAGGGAAAGTCAGGTTGTGGTAAGTGCTTTGAAGGTAAATAAACCAGAGAAGGGGACCGAGATTTGAGTGCCAGTGCGGTAGTGGAGTAGGATATTTAAGAAAGGTGGGGAAGGGGGAAATTTTTCCTCTCCCTACTCTGGTTCTTTAGGCTCGCTAAATAATCAAATCAACAAGAGGCAGATTGCAGAGGGAAAATCAAATTTAACATCGTATGCATGGGAACCTCATATCCATGAGCGAATCAGAGACGCTGCATACACGAGAAGCTCAGATAGAGACAGGGGGATCCAGGGATATAAAGACATTCTGAGGTAGGGAAGCCCTTAGGGGCATCAATGGGTCATTGTAGGATGATACAAAGAACAAACATTTAGTAAATAGAACTGCGCCCTGCACTATAGATAGGTCAAAAGAAGTTATGTCCGATAATTTTTTATTATGGGCAAGGCATTTAATTCAAATTCTTCTAGATAGTTAAGCAGTGGGGGCAGAAGTTTCTCTTGAGCCTGAAGCTAATATTGCCTTTAGCTCAAAGTAATCTGAATACCACTACAGCACATCTTGGGGAGACTCACTTTGGACGCCCCCCACAAAAGTGATGTTTGAACCTGAGGCAGATGAGAGAACATCTGATGAAAGACCCTTGCCTTCCATTTTTCATGCCAATATAATACTACAATCCTATATAATAAAAGCCTAATATGCTAAGTGTCTGGTCATCCATTCAACCAATCAAAGCAAAATATGCTAATAATATATTAAGGACACTCAACCGCTCACCATGACGTGCACTGACCACCAGAGGGCAGATGCTCTGACTGGTAGGTTAGCTTGCTGCTGGGGTCTGGCTGATTGGGACTGAGCGAGATGGACCATACACGCCCTCTCATGTTCCTCCCCAGTCCGAATCATGCATTGATGGGGTTCCTCAGCCTAGCCTGCTCCCTCTGGCAATTCGGGACCCTTCAGGGGGCACATTGACTGTCAAGTAATTTCATCCATACAATAAAAGCCTAAGCAACCGTTATTGTGGAACAACCAGAACGACTGGTCACTATGATGCACACTGACTACCAGGGGGCAGATGCTCAACACAGGAGCTAGAAGCTGGGCTCAGCTAGAAGCTGGGCTCACAGCTGGTGAGTGCAGCAGCGGTGGCAGGAGCCTCTCCCGCCTCCACAGCAGAGCTAAGGAGCAGCAAGCTCTGTGGTAAGGAATGAACAGGCAGGCCATAAGGAGCGAGGGGTCCCAGACTGCAAAAGGGATGTCTGACTGCCAGCTTAGACCCGATCTCCATGGGCAGACAAACATTCATGGAGTGGTCCCAGACTGTGAGAAGATGCAGACCAGGCTGAGGGACCCCCCAATGCATGAATTTCATGCACCAGGCCTCTAGTTATAATATAAGCAATGTATGATTACATTCTTAATGCTAAAAATTTCAAACAATACAAAAATATATGGGTAACAAGAGAACATTACTCTTTCCACCCTCCTATTGCCTTCTCTTCCCTCCAAGTAAAACCTGTCAACAACGGTGTACCTTCCAGAACTTTCTCTCTGCATTTATCTTCATTTCTGTCTATGAATATATCACCCACATATTTGGCTTTCTTGTATTTCCTACACAAATGAGCCCATCCTTTGTGAAGATGATGCCTTTTTATTTTCAGGGGGCAAGATCTTAATCTTCTTAAACGTCAGAGGTCTATGAGACCTATGAGCCTCATTACTAATACAAAATAGCTACATTTCGTGTCTGACTGTAGGTGGATGTTTCACTTCCTCCCCTGACTATTAATCTAGTATTCAGTGCACTATAAGGTAATAATTTGTTTCTGCCTCTGTCTCTTCTACTGGACAGTGAATTCTTTGTGGTCAGAGACTGTCCTTTCATCCCAGAATTTCCAGTGCCTCTTACAATGCTGACTACATGGTGGGTGTTCGGCAAATGAATGGGCAGTTAATTACACTTCATAAATTACCATAGAAGTCTTCCAACATTGGATGGGATCCTGGCTGAGATCAATGGTATGTCTGTGCTAATGGGAGGTGATCCCTTCTCCAGTGAAAAATCTATCATTATGGGATGCAGCCTCTGTGGGATGGCGGCCAGAATGACTGTGGTCAGATTCTTTAAATCAAATAGTCCAATGTTACCATTAGAATTAAAAGACCGATTAATGAGGGCTACCTTTCACTCCTTTTGCTGAAAGAAAATAAACATTTAATGAGTAGACAAATGTGCTAAGCACTTTACAAACCACTTCTCTTTCAAGGCACTGAAACAACACAGTGAGACTAATATTATTATGCAGATGAGGAAAGCAAAGACCAAGGAGATTAAAAGGGATGTTATGTGGTTCCATTCAGGTACCCATCATCTAGATTTATCTGTCTTAACATTTCCCCATATTTGTTTTAGACTGTTTTCCTCTGGAAATAAAACACTGTGTGAATACACCCTGGAGGGCCCTGTTCACAAATTTAATTGCCAACCCTGGATGGGACATTTAAAAAGCCACTTAATACAACTTTGTCACTTAGTCAACAGACATTAATTGAGCCTAGGCCCTATGATCATAGGAAGGAAGGAAGCTCCGTTCCAGGCCCCAGCAGGGCTCCCTCTCTAGGGGGAGGGAGCTGATACAAAGGCTTTTACAGTTGCCAAGCTGAGGTTCTTCCAAGGGAAAAAGCCAGGCTTGGTGCTCAGGGACCAAGGGGAGGTCCCTGTAGCACATCCCTGCCCAGTGGTGCAGAGTGGCCCTGAGCAGAGTTGGTCTGACGCAATCCAGCAGAATCCGTGAGAAACACTCATGGGTGCTTTTTCTCTCTCCACTAAATTTTGCTGCAAAGAACTACATTCTTTTCTGGTGACAAACACTTCCTGTTACGATCAGACACACCCAATCAGTCAATAGCAGCAGAATTATAATAGGAAAAATCCCTCTAATTCCTCTAGGCACACACTTTTGGGTTCCCCTGGGGTGTGGCCATTTTCCCAGGGGGTAAGCCAAAGGTGGGTTTGAGGAACAGCAAATAAGAACAATACACTAATAAGGGTAAAAATCACAGTTAATTTATTATCTCCTATTCAATTTTCATGTTCTATGAAAGCAATTCATTCTCACAGAAAAATGTCAAAAATTTGTGTGTGTGTTTAGTAAAAACAAAACTGAAATCTCCTATAATCTCTCAACTGCTGTTTACATTTTGATATATTTTTTATTTTTATTATTGTTTTTAAATATATTTTTAATGATTTCAGAGAGGAAAGAGAGGAAGAGAGAGAGAGTGAGAGATTGAAACATCAGTGATGAGAGAGAATCATTTGATCTGCTGCCTCCTACACAACCCCCATGGGTGATCGAGCCTGAAACCTAGGCATGTGTCCTGACCATGAATTGAACCGTGACCTCCTGGTTCATAGGTCGATGCTCAACCACTGAGCAACACCAGCTGGGTTATATATATATTTTTAAATCATATCACATGCATTTTTATATCCTGATTTGTTCACACAACATTGTGTGGTAAATAATTCCCCATTAATTATATTCTTTACAACATAATTATAAGTCATTACATAAACTTTCATTATGCAGTTGCTCTATGATTTAGTGGGTATTTTGGACATTCAAAATTTCCCCCATCTTTTGGGTATTATATTATTACAACTAAGCAAATACTTGTTTTACTGAGAGACACCTCTGGTCTCCTTTCTTACATTGTCCCATTTCCTCACCATGAACCTGCAGAGAAGGTATAATCAGGGTTTTAGAAACGAAGGAACTGGAATTCAAAGAGGGTAGGAAACTGTCCCAAGGTCGGAGTCACTTGAACTCTGAGCCAGTCCCACTCATCATCAAACCCTGGGTATGTTCGGCTCTCTCTACGCCGCGCTGCCTTGTCTGTCTTCCCAGATGGAGGCATTTTCTTGTACTCTCCTTTGTCCACAATCTTAATCCTGGTCTCACTCCTTTCACGTTCCCATGGATACCCTGGTCCCTCAGTAAGATCCAAGCCTTTCCACTTAAACACTCTGCATTTGTGTATTCCCAGGCAGCTGGGCTGATGCGATTGATGGTTCCCAACTGCTGGGCCATATGTTCTCTCCCTCCTTCCTTCTCAGCTGTTCTGGGATAGACGGGCTGTGAGGTTAATCACGTCTCCACGTTGTGAAACTGAATCCTGATATACTCACTAAAGCTTTCATGGTTATTTGTGCCCTATTTGGATTCCCACTTACATGCTCAACAATTTCTAAGATCTGAGGTGTCCTCAGCACAGTATAAACAGGATGCTACACTTTAAAAAAAAATCCGGCTCAAACTTCTCTTTTGAATTTCAGTCATATATATTCAACAGCCTAATTGACGCCCATAATCAGACGTTTTGAAACTTACCACATCCAAATCAAAATCCTTGATGTTTTGCTCCCCAGTCTGGGTGTTGACTGTCTAGCCAGTAGCCATTCCCTGCCTTCTCTTTAGTTCATGGATTATTAATTTTGCTCAGGGTGCCCAGACCAGGATGGAACCAGGATTGGTCTAAGCCCATCCTGGCATCTCAGCTCTGTTGCTGGGTACTCACGTTCTTGGCCTCCAGTGAAAGGTGGTCAGTGAGATTTAGAGAATTTCTAGATACAAATTGTCCATGAGATAAAGGTCAGGCTGTATTAAATATTTGGCTGACAAAAAGGATCCAGCTGACAAAAAGGCTCCTCACAAATAATAAGCATCATAGAGATGCTTAGCTGCTACTATTGTTATTATTCTCTCTGCAAGGAAATTGAAGCTCAGGAAGATTAGAGACATACAGCTAGCTGTATTGTGCAAAATCTCAGGTCATCTTGGCCTATCTTCTTACTCCAGCCAACTCAGTGGTGATCAGCTACTTGCAAGATTCTACCAGCTCTTCACAGTGCAACTTCAACCAGCAGTTGAGGGCTTTTTGCTTTCTGCCCTGGGGAACCCCATTGTCCCAGCCACTCCCTCAATCCAAGGTGCCATCATTTCTCATTTGAATGACTTCAGTGGTTTCCTAATTGATCTCCAACTCTTGCAATATACTCTCCCCCCATATACTCTCCACATCATACCAGTGTGATCTTTTAAAAATGTAACCTGAACCATGCCAAATCACGCTTCAAATCTTTCAAGGACTTTGCATTACATGTTGAATAAAATTCAGACTCCTTCCCATGGCCTGTAAGACCTTGCATGATCGGGCCACCCGCCCATGTCTCCAACCTTAGTTTACCTCAATTTTCTCCTTGCTCAAGCAGCCTACCCCAGGTCTTCCACCTTTGAGGCTTCACAATGCAGATTCTTGTGCCTGGTACCGTTTTCCTAACACCCCCTATGGCTGGATCATTTCTGTCAGCCGAATGTCAGCTTAAATATCTACCTTCTTAGAGAGGCCACCCAGGATGAAGCAATTTCCAATTATTCTTTATTACTACATTTTGTTTGCTTTCTTCATAGCACATATGGTAAGTTGCAATTATATATTTATTTGTTTGTTCACCTTTTTTTAAAATATTTTTTTTATTGATTTCAGAGAGGAAGGGGAGTGAAAGAGAGAGAGAAACATTAATGATGAGAGAGAATCATTGATTGGCTGCCTCCTGCACGATTTCTACTGAGGATCGAACCTGCAACATGGGTATGTGTCCTTGACCAGAATCGAACCCGGGACCCTTCAGTCTGCAGGCCGACGCTCTATTCATTGAGCCAAACTGGCAGGGCTGTTTGTTCACCTTTTAATTGCTTGTTTCTCTGATTAGGTTAGAATTTTTAGAACAAAGACAAGGTTTTTATTCTCTATTGTAGGCCCAGGTCCTTCTACAATGCCTGCCTTAGAATGTGTACTCAATGAATACTTGCTGAGTGAATGAATAAATTGTGCTAATAACAACATCAGTTGCCATTTACGTGTTTCTTATTTGTGTGTTCAAATCCTGGCTCTGCCACTTATTAGCTCTGCGAGCTCAGGTAAGTATCTTAAACTCTCTGTACATCAGTTTTCTTATCTTAAGTGCAGATAATAAGAGCCCCTAGTTGAGTTGTAAAAATAATTAAATTATTATGTGTGTGAAGAACTGAGAATAGTTCCTGGCAAATAGTAAACATCATATAAATGCTTAGCTGCTACTGTTGTTATTATTATTCTCTCTGCAAGGAAATTGTACCTCAGGAAGATTAGAGAAGTATAGCTAGTGACTGGCAGCCTGGGATCCCAACCATCTGGAGGTGTTTATTAACACAGATCCTCTGCTTTGGCGGAAGTAAAATTATAAACGATTTGAGGGGAAGTTGTTGATGGATACTACTGAAAGTGTCTGACACTTTATAATCGTTTTACCAATTGATTGCTTCTAAATGCTGTTGAAAGCATAACCAGATGGCACTTTTTTCAAGGATGTTCCCGTAAAAATGGGAACAAAAATCGCTTAATATAATTACACTTAAAAAAAAATGTATGCTGCATGATTGGGAAATTTGTGTGTGGAGAAAAAGCAAGGAAAACTTGGTGAACTGTTTTGCAGGCATTTACAGATGCAGAACAACCCCACTCCCTCAGTTCCCATTCACCTTTTAATACTCGCCAGTCTGGCTTCTCCACCCTCCACTCAAACTAATCCCATACACGTCACCAATGCTGACTGACATCAGTCACATTTCCAACTGACCGATCCAACAGGAGCTTTCTGGACCTCAGTTTACCAGATAACCTGAGGCACTTGATGTTATGCCATCACTTACCAACAGCACTCCTTTAAAAAAATGTTTTTATTGATTTCAGAGAGGAAGGGAGAGGGAGAGAGAGATAGAAACATCAATGATGAGAATCATTGATCAGCTGCCTCCTTCATGTCCCTTACTGGGGATTGAGCCTGCAACCCAGGCATGTGCCATGACCAAAATGAACAGTGACCTCCTGGTTCACGGGTTGAAGCTCGACCACTGAGCCACACCAGCCGGGCAACCACGCTCCTTTTTGCAACTCTCCGCTTTCAGCGTCACCAGCACGACTCCCCTGCTTCTCCTCAGATTCTTCTTTGTCATCTAGCTGACCCATCACACTCTGCCTCTGCCCCAGGGTCCAGCTCCTGGTCCACTTCCCTTCTTATAGTTCCCATTTTCTCCCAGGAAAATAGGGCCCAAGAACATCCCAACAATAGCTCTCACCACAACCTGAATCTCTAACCAAAAACTCGTGACATTCTAGTCCACACTCAATTGCTGGGCATTTCCCCAAACCGTTGGAATTTTAGAGTCTAGAACTCTCAAATGTGAACTTTCCTTTCCTTCAAATTGCAGCTGCTGTGAACCCTCCTCCCCTTTTTCGTGGACATCTTACCATAACATCCTGCTGGCTCTCTCTATCCTCAGTGTCATCTCTAATCCATTCTCAGCACTCCTGGAGATGACCTTCTGATATATGGAAATTGGATATCAGATATCCACTTCTGAAAATGGCCTCGGGGTTATATTGTTTTTGTTTTCTTTCTTTACTCTTTCTAGAAAGAAAAACAGGTAGTGGCATTACCTACTGACCTCTTCTCCTCAGCTATTTGCACCTGGCGGTAGTTTAATTGCTGGGCCTCTGACATCATGATTGTCATCTGGTAGCAGCTAGCCGACTTAGCCAATTTCTAGAGGATTCAGACTTTATGATCTCAGGGAGGTCTTGGGCTGAGAGAAGGCAGGTGGACCTGGAGTGGCTGACGCTTTGAATATAGACTCTAATCCAAGTCAGCAAAGATTAAGGTGACCAGACGTCCCGCTGTTGGCGGGACAGTCCCGATTTTTAACAATTTGTCCCAAGTCACGCGGCATTTTAAAAAAGTCCCAATTTTTGGAAAAAGTGCACGACAAGCTAGGGAACAGCGGGAGAATGGGAAGGGAATATACAGTTTTCGGCAGCCATGTGGCTATTTAGCCAGGATATGAGTTTTATGTTATTTTTGTTAATTTTATAATGTTAAAATTTAATAATAACAAATAATTATTGAGAACTGATTATCGAGAACTGTTTATCAAAGTTCGCATTGTTGATCAGTTGTTAGAACTCGACCACCATTGTTTGGACTTAATGAACAATGGCATTTTTGGGGATTGGCAATGACGAAAACATTTTGTAACTGTCTCTCAGACGATACACATTGTACTGAGTCCTAATTAAACAAGTGTTGTCATTACAAATTAGCTATTCAGATAATTTAGGTAAGTTATTTATTTATTTCATAAATACATAAATTTTCTTGAATTTAGCAGACAGTACTTGTATTATTTATATTTTATAGTGGCAGCAAAAAGTCTAGTGCCAGCCTTGAAAGTGACACTTATGACTTACGTTACGACAAATTCAGAGGAAAAATAATACAAGTTAGTATTGTTATTATTTAGAAAGAAATATAGGATTAAATAAAATTAAAATTAAAATAATAACGCGCTGTTCTTACCAGGAACTAATGCTGCGACTGAATGCGTTTTTTTCTGTGGTAAATAAAAATCACAATTAAGTGCTAAGACTTTGAAAGTCATTTTATGTGTGAAATATAATTTAACAAATTCTTGTGAAAAATTTCATGACCTTTTAAACAACGACAGTAATCTACTAAAAAAAATCACTCAAATGAGAAATATGCCAAAGAATAAAATAATACTATATATAATTTTTTATTTATTATACTAGGGGCCTGGTGCACAAAAATTTGTGCACTTGGGGGATGGGGGTCCCTCAGCCCGGCCTGTGCCCTCTTGCAGTCTGAGACACCTTGGAGGGGGATGTACACCTGCTGGCATGCCTGGCCAGCCTGGGTGAGGGGCTGAGGGCTGTTTTCAGGCTGCTCACAGTCCCTTCAGGGTTCGTGCACTGGGGGGTGGGAAGGCTGGTGAGTGCAGGCCTGGACGTTTCCTACCGAAGGGCCCACGATCACACACGTCTGGTGGGCCCCCACTGCTGAGGGGACACACCTGGCACAGAGCTGGGTGGCGAGGCAGGGGCGGACGCTGGTGCAGGATCCCTCGGTGGGGCCCTGCTGCTGAGCAAACACACCTGGGGTGGAGCCAGGCAGCAGACTGGCTTCAGATGCTCCGCACTGTGCAGCAGATGCTCCTGCATGCCCTGTGGAGGCCCCTGGGGGGTGGATGAAGGTAGCGTACCCTGGACGGGTGCTCCCGCACGCCCCTGAGGAGGCCCCCGGGGCAGTGCCAGGTAGCAGACCCAGGACAGGCGTTCCTGGACACCCCTTGGAGGCCCCTAGGGCAGAGCCAGGCAACTGACACAGGACGGTCACTCCTGCACGCCCCACAGAGGTCCCCGAGCTCCCACAAGCCCTGGGGAGGCCCTCAGGGGGCGGAGCCAGGCAGTGGACCTGGGGTGGGCGCTCTTAGATGCCCCAAGGAGTCCCCAGGCCGGACTCCCCCCCCCCCCCACTGAGCTGACACACCTGGCACAGCTATGCCGGCCGGCCGTGGAGGCTCCCAGTGCAGAGCCGCCCTGCCAGCCTCCATCTTGGCTGGGTTAATTTGCATATAGCCGCTCTGATTGGCTGGTGGGCCTGGCCGTGAGCAGAGGCTCAGCCAGCCTAGGCAGGCAGTTGCAATAGAAGCTTCTGGTTTGCTCTAGCTCCATGGCTGCTGGCCTCCATCTTGGCTGGGCTAATTTGCATACAGCCACTCTGGTTGGCTGGGAGGCATGGCTTGAATGGTGGGTGTGGCTTAGGTGTCTCAGGTAATGGTCAATTTGCATATTACTCTTTTATTATATTAGATTTGTAAATTGTACTTATGTTGAAATTTAAAAATATATATTACATACTATTTTTGCATTCTATGAAAATTTTTGTTGCTCCATATAGACCAAATTTTTAATCAAGAACCACCCCAGGTCGAGGTAGGGGAGGATGGGGGAAGGTCAGGGGGGAAAAAAAGAGACATATGTACTACTCTTTGTAATATTTTAAGCAATAATAATAATAATAAAAAGAACCTTCCCCTCCCCCTCATGTCCCCACTCCCACCACGGTCAATGGTGTCCCGCTTTACCAATGTTAAAATCTGGTCACTTTAGTAAAGATGGAATGACATAGTCTGAGTTATAGCTCTTAGGAAGCAGAAAATCGAGTACAAATGCCTTGTGCAAAGGGAGGGAAGACTCCAGCTGGGAGACTTTGATTGTCAAAGGTCAGGAGACAGGCTGAGTCTAAATAGAGCAGAAGCTGGGAATAAAGAGAGCAGGGCTGCCCTAGCCAGTTGCTCAGTGGATAGAGCATCAATCAGCCTGCGGACCAAAGGGTCTCAAGGTTTATTCCAGTCAAGGGCACGTACCTCAGTTGCAGGCTCCTCCCCAGCCCAAGCCCTGGTCAGGGCTCATGCAGGAGACAACCAATCAATGTGTTTCTCTCACATTGATATTTCTTTCTGTCTTTCTTACTCTTACCACTCTCTCTAAAAAATCAATGAAAAAATATCCTCAGGTGAGGATTAAAAAAGAGAGAGAGAGAGAGAGCCCAGCTCTGATGATTGTAAGGAATGTCCCCGTAGGGTCTGAGCACAGGTGTGTCTGGTTAAAAATATAGCATCCTCTTAAATGAATGCCCGGAGGGACAACTTCATTTTAGAGAAAAGAAAACTCCACGAATCACTTGGCAATAATGAAACTGGGGCTTGGGGAGGTTACACACACTCCTCCACCCATTACTCATGTGTACATTCAATACCTTGATTGTTCATCCGCTCTGTGCTCAGCACTGCCCTGGGCTCCAGGGGAAATAGGACACGCAGCATCCAGTTTCTGCCTTAAAGACGCTGCCAGTGCTGGTTCAGTGGAGGGAGACAGACATGAGTCATGGGTTTCTCTGTCTACTCTTCCCTGGAAGTGTCCTGGCTTTTATAAATGGCCATGGCTTGACATGCAATGCCTTTATGAGGATATCTGATAATCAGTAGAAAACCAAAGGAATGACTGGAAGATGCCTTGAGTTATGGGAACAGCTGCGCTTCTCGGGATAACACTGGAAAACACTACACCATGTGAGCAAGGGTCTGCAGGGTCCAGCTGCTTCTCTTTCAAGTGTCCACTTTAAATTCCGCGTTTCCACAAAGTGACTGTATAACTAGGTATCTGAGTGGCCAGCTTCCCCAGGAGACTTCTGATTAGAGGCTTCGTTGTTTTAAAAATTTAACCTTATTTTTCTCAAAGTTCTTTGTCACTTTACAAGCCAGTGACCCATTGTCTCAGTTCCTTGGCCAGAAGGAGAAGATATTCTGCCAACCTACCATTTGTCTCTAATTCAATCGGTCTCAGGTATCTTCAATAATTTGATATCTTATTGTGAGGTGATTTTGGTCAGAAGTTACCTTCACTATTTCAGCTCAGGCTGTTGCAGTAAATAATCTGGTAGCTCTCTTCAAGCTAGCCATTCATTGATTCTCCAAACTCTTGTCACTCACTGTGCTGAGCAGGAGCGATGCTACGTTCTTGGTGTACAATGCACATAAAATAGACGTGGTCAATGCCCCCATCTAACAGACATTAAACAGCTCCACACATTTTAAAAATATCTTAACTAATAAAAGCGAAATATTAAAATTAACCGTTTCTCCGGGACGGGGGTAAGCCACGCCCACTAGCCAATCAGAATGGCTGTATGCAAATTAGCTCAGGCAAGATGGCGGCCTGCAGCCCTGGAGGCCAGCGCAGTGCCAGCGGCAGGGTGAGCGAGATGTGGGGGTGGGCCGGAGAGAGATGGCATGGTGATGGTTGGCGTGGGGGTGGGGAAGCGATAGGAGGGTTGGGTGGGGGTTG
>PVJC01031399.1:0-20594 GCA_004026665.1 Murina feae | reverse complement strand
TTAATTATTTATGAATTTGTATATTTTGCAAATTACATAAGTGCTATTGTGATAGACTGCTAAAAAGTCTGTGAATTCAATAAATAGTCTGTGTGAAAAACAACAAATCCAATTTTCACCCTCCTATTTACATAATTTCTTCCCCCTAAAAAACAATTTTTGGTGTGAAGAGAGAAGCTAAAAGAGTGTCTCACCTATCAAATTAAGACTGCTTAAAGAAGTCTACCACCTGACCAATTTAACTCTGCTTCCAACAACAAAAGATAAAACTAGCAATTTAAATAGACAAATGATCTACTTGGATCATTCTTTTAGAATTACCACTAAATGAAATATCTATTTCCACTAATAAGAGTCATTGATAATTTATTTCTAAAGTCACAAGTTAACAGAAAAAATGTCAACTATTCTTTTTCTGAGTAGGGTTAGATACTATGCATGGGTATCTTCAATTAAATGAAAGAAACTCATGCCACTTAAGTACATATCTTTTTCTGAGCTGTGCAACTTCAGTCATATTTCTTTGATGTTCTTAGCCTCTGTTTCTTTGTATGTATTAATACAGTGTTTGTGAATATCAGATAATGTTTTATAGAACGCAACTAGAACACGGTAAAAAAAAAAAAAGGTCTGCTTTCAGTTTTGGTCAGAAATTTCAGAAAATCAGAGGCATAATTTGACATAAGACATGAAGTATAGAAATTGATGATGACACAGAATTTCCCCATCAGTGCATGCTGACAGTTCATGATTATATTCACTGCCTAGTGGTCTTACGATTACTGTTGTAGTTCCAAGCACTAGGGGTCCATTTAAAATTAGAAGTCACTACCACCAACAAAACAAAAAGACAACCAACCAAATGGGAGATGATATTTTCAAGCAACAGTACCTGCAAGGGGTTAATATCCAAAATGTATGAAGAACTCCTACAATTCAAGACCAAAATAAAAACAATCCCATTAAAAAATGGGCAGAGGACCTGAACACACACTTTCCCCAAGAAGTCATACAAATGGCCAACAGATACATGAAAAGATGCTCAACTTCACCAGCTACTAGGGAAATGCAAATCAAAAGTGCAATGAGACACCAACTCACACCTGTTAGAATGGCTGTGGTCAATGAGACAATTAGTAGCAAGTACTGGAGAGCTTGTGGAGAAAAAGAAACCCTCCTTCACCGTTGGTGGAAATAGAAATTGGTGCAATCACTAAGGAAAACAGCATGGAAGCTCCTCAAAAAATTAAGAATATATTTACATACCCAGCAATCCCTCTTCTGGGTATGTACTTCCAAAATTTGAAAAAAAAATGTATTCACAAAGATATATGCACCCCTATGTACACTGCAGCAAAGTTTATGGTCAAATCATGGAAACAATCTAAGTGTCCTTCCATAGGTGATTGGATAAAGAAGATGTGGAACATATACACAAAAGAATACTACTCAGCCGTAAGAAAAGATGAAATACTGTCATTTGGGACAACATGGATGGACCTTGAGAATATTATCCGAAGTGAAATCAGTCAGAAAAAGCTAAGAAACATGTGACTTCACTCGTATGTGAGATATAAAACTTAAAACTCATAGATACAGACAACAGTATAGTGGTTATCTGAGGGGAATGAGGAAGGGCAGTACAGGAAATATAAAAGTACAAGAAGAGGGTGAAAAGGCAAAGTTTATGTTCTACAAAGGCTTTATTCTACTATAAATAAAATAAAACACTTCTAAGGAAGCATGCGCCTCTTAGATTTTTTTTACTGTTTTTTTTGTTTTGTTTTTTCCTTGTTTTGTATTTTTTCAAGAAATGGGTGTTATGAATATCCCTAGTTGCACAGAAACCAGTGAAAATAAATATCATTCAAATCAGAAAACCATAACAGGGTAGCTATTATTGGTTTTGATCAACCTGGGCACAAAGCCAGGGCAAAATAATTTTGCTTTCTAGGAAAAAGAAAACACCAAAAAATATATGAGGTTTGTTTACTGATGAAAGGAGCTTGGGATTGGAAAAGTAATAGTAATATTGGCACAGTAAGAACAGGAAAAAGGGATTGATTCTGAACGAAGGTTAGACACTGGCATCACAGTGACATTTTACTTGGGCATTGAGTAGTGCTTTGTTTATTGGAGAGTGATGGGGAAATAGTTTCAACTGTGGCAAAGTGTTAATAAACTGCAGTGACAATATAATATTAGCTAGTTTCTTGTTCCAAACATCTCCAGAGGTCAAGCCATTCTTCGTCACCTGCAATGGCGCTGACTGAGTTAGGTAACTTTCCTCACCGTGTCTGTATAATTTTAGAATTGTTTGGCTCCAAACAAGAGAAATCGGGGAACAAATGGCTTAAGCAATTACAGTTTTATTTTTCTCATGTAAATATGGGTTTTAGAGTGAATCAGTCCAGGGCTGTTAGGATAAGCCTGCCTGACATAATCAGGAATCTGGTTTCATTTCAGTGTTCTGCTCTATCGTTTACAGAGAGCAATAGAACTCTCCATGTTTACAACTGGGCCTCGGGAGTTCCAACCATAATCAGGAAGGCCAAGGGCCAAGAGGCCCCTATAGGCTTCCGTTATAGGTCCTCCTGTAAGCACCATCCAGAGATTTCAGCATTTATCTCATCGACAGAAACGTGTCACTTGACTATCTCAGATGGAAAGGAGGTACAGAAATGTCACTCCATAAATGTGCTGCACAGAAAAAAAATTGAGCTGATATTATTAAGGAGAAAATAGTAATTGATCATTGAGTATGCACATGGTAGTGAACATCATAGTGTCTCAAAAATATTCCATAATGTACCCAATTCCTTACAGATTTAATAAAAACTTTTAAATATTCCTATGTATAGTTTCCAAGATTTTCCATAATCATATTCCCTAATTACCCTTCATTAATTATTAGTATTTAATATTTAAACAAATATTAACTGAATTCCTGGTAGATGTCAATTAGTAGACTAACCTAGACCCCAACGAAAAAAGGGATATGATGGGGTTCCTCCCCTACGATCCTCTTCCCTATATCCAATATATCAGCCATAGAATTTCCCCCAAATTTATGTCTTTCATTCCAATGTATGAGCCTGGTTAACAAATAAACCTGCTCCCCAGTATCCTGACCATTAAAATCTTACTAGTCTTCTAAGAAACCAGTTAAAATTCTACCTTTTAGAGTTAATCCTTCCATAATCTGTCAGAATTCATTCTTAAATTGTGCTCTCTCAGCATATATAATAAGGAATTCTTTCTTTCTTTAAAAAATGTTTTGCCTTAAAATTAGTTGTTTTTGTGCCTTGTTTCTCTCACTATATTTTGAGTTCTTTGGCTCAAATTCAATATGTTACTAATCTTTGTATCTTTGCCAATGTGTCAGAGTAAGTGCTTCATAAATATTTGTAGTGTTTTTTTGAAATTCATAGTTACCTTCTGTCATCACTAGATGGCAAGTCTGCACTGCTGGTGTGTGAGACTAATTGAATTTACTCCCCTTGGGGTCTTGAGAAATTAATTGCTATAAATAATGATTAGGACTTCAGTATAGCATAAAAAGAGAGAAATATGTGTCACAGGCTGCTAGTGATGTTTTAGAGAGATAAAGTGCAAAAATTGGAGACTGGAACAGACATGGCAGAAGTAGAATATAGTCCATAGACTTGTCTGGATTTTGGGACTGAGGTACTATTATGCTTTCACTTAAGACTTAGTTCATGTCCCTTACACAATATTTATGGCTACTGCATATGTATCAAAGGGCAAAACAAAACATCCCCTGTGCTTACCATGTTTCCCCTCATCCTATCTAATAAAAGAGTAATATGAAAATTGATCATCACAAGATGGCTGTCCCCATGTGGTCAAAGATGGCCACCACAAGATGGCCAGCAAGGGAGGGCAGTTGGGAGAGACCCAGACCTGCAGGGGAGGGGAGTTGGGGAAGACCATCCTGGCAGGGGGAGAGCAGTTAGGGGTAATCAGGCAGGCACAGAAGCAGTTAGGCATTGATCAGGCTGGCAGGGGAGTGGTTAGGGGAAATTGTCAGGCGAGAGGACAGGAGCCAGCAGTCCTGGATTGTGAAAGAGATGTCCGACTGCCCGTTTAGGCCCGATCCCACCGGTGGGATCGGGCCTAAACGGGCAGTCAGACATCCCTCAAGGTGTCCCAAATTGGAAAGGGTGTAGGTTGGGCTGAGGGACACGACCCTCACCCTCCACTCCCACTCTGTGCACAAATTTCATGCACCGGGCCTCTAGTGTTGTCATAAAAATATAAGCCATGAGCAAAGTTGAGGTATAGAGTTTCCAAATAATCAACTATCCATCATCAAAATATGAAAGTAAAATCACTGGTCCATGTCATTTTTATTTCTTACACTCGCCAAAGTATTTCAACATCCTTTACAAAAACTGACAGAAAATATGATGTTCTAATACATATCAGAAAATCAAGAAAGATTCCTATATCATATTTTTAATACTGTATTTGATTGTGAGCACCTGCTCTGAAAAGTTTAAATCTTCTGCAGGTCCAACTAATGTTGTTTTGTTCACCTGTGCTCTCGGGGTCTGAGACAGAACCTGGCATGCAACGAGAGGTACATGAGCATCTAATCTAATAAAAAAAAAACATGCAAATTGACTGAACCTCTGCTACACCTCAAGCCACACCCACCAGCCAATCAGAGCAACTATATGCAAATTAACCCAACCAAGATGGTGGCTGTCAGCCACAGAGCTGGAGCAAGAAGGAGGCTTGGTTTCTCCAGTGATGGAGGAAGCCAAGCTTCCTGCCTGCCGTGGCCTCCGCTCAAGGCAACAAAGTTTCAATTATAGAAAATAAATAAATCCCACATACTTGCTTCCAGCCAGCCTCGCTGGGAGCTTGGGTTGCTGGAGGCCTTGGCCAGCCTGCAAAGAGCCATCAGCCCCTCACCCAGGATGGCCCACCCTCATGGGGTGAGGGATCCTGCTGGGGGGCTGTGGCCAGCCTGCAAACAGCCATCAGTCCCTCACCCAGGCTGGCCAGGCACCCCAGCGGGGACACCCACCCTGATCTGGGTGACCTTCAGGGCAAACCAGCTGCCCCCCACCCATGCACCAGGACTCTCCAATATAACAAAAGAGTAATATGTGAATTGACCCTAACAGCAGAATGACTAGGAATGACTGGTCACTATGACACACACTGACCACCAGGGGGCAGATGCTCAATTCAGAAGCTGCCCCTGTTGGTCAGTGCACTCCCACATGGGGAGCTCTGCTCAGTCACAAGCCAGGCTGATGGCTGCCAGTACAGTGGTGGGAGCCTCTCCCGCCTCCTCAGCAGCGCTAAGGATGTCTGACGGAAGCTTAGGCCTGGTTTCTGCTGGCATGTGTACATCCCCTGAGGGCTCCCGGGCTGCTAGAGGGATGTCTGACTGCCAGCTTAGGCCCAATACCCCGGGGAGCAGCCTAAGCCAGCAAGTGGACATCCCCTGAGGGGTCCCAGACTGCGAGAGGGCACAGGCTGGGCTGAGGTACTCCCTTACCCCCCCCCCCACCGCCCGAATGCACAAATTTTTGTGTACTGGACCTCTAGTTGCTAAATAAATATCAAGTAAATAAAAAAAAAACTTTCTGAAAATTCATGCAATTTCTTCCTTAATTCAATTACTTTTTAGACCAGATCTCATTAAACCATTAAAAGACAACAAAAATACTTATTGAGGCAAAATTAGTACTTTTTCTATATTTTCCTTTACTTATTAATATAAGTTCACTAGTTAAAATTAGTTTATGCCTTATGCCATAAAATTTAGAAAATCAATGAAATCTTTAAAGTTACCTTGCCAATAACTGCTTTCCTTGAGTTGTTTTAGATCACTATATTATAAACACCATATTACCTCTTTGAAACATATGTGTTATTTGTACCTTTTGAGTCTGATGGACTGTATAACAAACAATAATATGAATCTTGCAAAAATTATATATATATACATTTTTTCTCATTGTTCAATTGATTTCTTTGTTTTGAGATTTAATCCATTGAAATCAATAATGATTCAAAGTGTGTATAAATTAGGGTGGAATATATATATATATATATATATATATATATATATATAGAGAGAGAGAGAGAGAGAGAGAGAGAGAGAGAGAGAGAGAAAGTGTCTAACTCGAATCTTAGCCTTCCAGTAAATATGCATTTGTTAAAACTCAATACAGCACTAAAGTAAAATAGAATGTCACAAGCATCATCTAATGTCATCTTGAAAAACTGTTATTACTTTTATGCTATATGTGAGATAACTGAGGCCTGAAAAGTCACATAACTTTTCCATTTGAATGAGCAGATGGGCAGTAATATTTCATGAAAGAGTTCATAAATTCCACAAATATTACCTCTACAATTACTCCAGTGAAATTACAGTAATGAGACCAAATTTTGCAAAGTGATATTTCCTTTTTACAGTTTAAGTAATCAATATGTCTATAACTCATTGAGAGTTAAGTAACCCAAAAGCAGTTTCATTAATGTAAGGTGATTGTCCAAATGCATCGATTCATTAACATAATTCTTCACGAAAAATAGAATTGCACATGATATACGCTTGCAAAAGATTTATTTAATAGCATTTTGAATAGTTCTACAGAGGAGAGTTTTATTACTTGTTCAGCTTTTAAAATTTAATTTGGCTTATTTTTATTTTATTTTGTAAATCCATAGTCTTATAAAAATTAATGAAGCTGGCATATTATTGCTATTTTCCAAAGTAGAAACAATAGATAATGAAATAAATGACAATGTAAAAATAGAAAACAGAGGTAAGCAAAACAAGAGCCACCCTATGAGAAAGGGGGCTAGGGAAGTCTTCAGTTGAAGACCATGGATAAAAGAGCTGTGGGTATCCAGGGCAAGAGCATTTGTGGAAGATAACACACTTTCAAAGATATTGAGGCTTTTGGTCTGTCCTACACAAATTCATTTACCATGTTTAGAACGTTATACAGGAACAGATTTGGGAGTGAGCTATCAGGAGTAAGGAACCATCATTTGACCCAGTGATCCCCATTTCTGAGAGTTTATCCTAAGAAACCCGAAACACAAATCAGAAAGAATATATTCATTCCTATGTTCATAGCAGCACAATTTACAATAGCTAAGATCTGGAAACAGCCCAAGTACCTATCAATAGATGAGTGGATAAAAAAGCTGTGGTGCATTTACACCATGCAACACTATGCGGCAGTTAAAAAAAAGGGGGGGGGGTGTCTCTTACCCTTTGAAACAATATGGAGGGAACTACAGAGTAATATGCTAAGCAAAAGAAGCCAGTTAGAGAAAGACAAATATCACATGATCTCACTCATATGTAAAATCATAATAAACAAAATAAACTGTTGAACAAAATAGATCCAGAGACATAGACTGTCAAATCTCAGAGGGAGGCAGGGGTGGGTAGGTAGGAGGGAAGAGATTAACCAAAGAACCTGTATTCGTATATGCATAACCCATGGATACAGACAATATGGTGGTGAAGGTCTGGGCGCAGTTGGTGCAAGGCAGAGGGCGACAATGGGAACAAAAAAGGGGGAAATAAATATTTATATTTATTTCAACAATAAACTTAAAAAAAAAAGATTTAAACATATGAGATTTGAGATGCCAAAGAAGTTAGCTAAATAGAGAGCTCAGATAGGCAGGTAGATATATGACAGTGAATATTATTTCCACATTTTGGTCTAAAGTTAAATATTTTCTTAATCACTGTCTAGATATATTATCTCTGTTTGATCCAAGAGAGTGTAATAATCAGGATAACAGTTACGTAGCAAACTAAATACATAGAAAACTTTTCTAACTTCTCTATATGTTCACAGCTATCTATGTAAGTAACAGGACCTCATAATCAGTGACCAATCACAACAGTTCTTTCAAATTATGTCAATGGCTACTGCACACTTGTCATTTAGTTCATGTACAGACAGTAGGGTTGAACTGGCTTCCTATCTTCCTACAATTAACTCACATGATGTTTTACAAAAATGGTCAATCAAAAGAGGGAATTGGTCATCAAAAATAAAAGCAGAACAAGGAAATTGTAAGTGGTAATGTTGGAGTGAAATTGGCATTATCAGAAAAATTGAAAATGGTGCCAGTAAAGCAAAGATGTGATGACATAGGCCAACATGAAGCTCTGGTGCAAATCACATAAAAAATTTCCGACTAATATAAAAAACAGAAAGTTCATAATCACAAGATTTTCCTCCTAAATGTCTTCTCTCTTTTCCCCGGTCATTAAACATTTAGCTAGAAAATATTTTTGAACATATAATTTGTGTCAGCCACCACTGTTGAAATCCAAATGTAAATAGTACAGAGTTCCTGATTCGTATAATGCATTAGTTAGTAAATTTTTAAATGTCTAGGGGAAGATATAGAATATATTCCTATCTCACATTATACGTCAGGGTTGATTACAAATGGAATATATAGTTAAAATATAAACACGGGAACTAAACAGTTGTGAGCTGGATGGGGTCAACGGCAAAAAATAAGCAAAAAAAAACCCAAAGGGAACATCTATAATTTTTTCAACAATAAAGAAATTTTTTTAAAGTAATGGCGGCAACAATAAATGTCTTCAGAAAGACCTCTTTTCTTCAGTTTCTATGATATAAACAAAGAACCTATAAATAACAAATACTGTTAAAATATTAATCATAGAAAAAAGGAAAAGTTGATATGGGTACAGGTTTTATTATTATATTTATCTGCAATTAAATAGAAAAAGAAAGTATGTTTATTTACAAAAGCAAAGCTAGAACCCATCGAATGTTAAAACTTAGCTGTTTTGGTTTCCATGATATTAATATTCTCACTTTATAATCATCACTATTTCTTTAACTCCACATTTTATCTTGTAGATATTGCACTGAAACTGAAATTTAGTTCATTCATAAAATTATATTATACAATTTGGTCTCAGTTTTTATGGCAATTATCAAATACTCCATATTGTAATTCAAAATGATGTTTTTGTCACTTCACCCTTGAAATGTATTTTTCTTCCTTTTATGAATAATCATTTCCACACAGACACAATGTACCCTTTTAAAATATTAAAAACATATTTATGATGAAAAATGGCATAATATTATTCATTTTGCTCAAAATATAAAAGGACTTTATTATTAAGAGTAACTGAAGATGAAAGAAATGCTGATATAGATTAAACTATTTTCCATAAACATACTTGTAAGAGTATAAATTGGTCTGATAAAAAAAATAATTTCTTAATTATCTCATTTCACACACAGTCACACTGACAGAAAGACACACATACATACACACAGCATATATAACCTATCTTCCCGGAGTATCTAAAAGAGATCTTGAAAGGATAATTCTTAAAACAAGGGTTTAAATTATTTTTGTAAAACATCAATCCAGAGACACCATCTGGAATTGCCATTATTGATAATATCAATTCATTTGATAAAATTTGAAAAGCAATGTCTTTCTGTTTCCCCAAAAAGATTGTCTTATTATCTGTGTTAATAAGGGAAAAAAATCCTTTTAACACCTGTTACATACACATTTTTATTTTTTTCTACTATTTATCTCTCACCAGAGAATTTATTCACACATCAGTAATGAAACTTTAGTGCCTTACAAAGTACTTTTCAAAGTAAAGCTTTTGATAATCTTTCAATGTACATTTTAGATGAGCTTAATTTTTTTTTAAAAAATATATATTTTTTTATTGATTTCAGAGAGGAAGGGAGAAGGAGAGAGAGACAGAAACATCACAGAGAGTGGATCATGGATTGGCTGCTCCTGCATGTCCCACACTGGGGATCGAGCCCGAAACCCAGGCATGTGCCCTGACAGGAAATCAAACCATGACCTCCTGGTTCATAGGTCAATGCTCAGCCGCTGAGCCATGCTGGCTGGGCAATCGGCTGAATTTAATGTTTCTTTATTGAGCCCAGAATTGGCCTAGGAATATGGGACAAAGAACAACTTTACCCACAAAGAAATTGGTCTCTATTTTAAATGTAAGAAAAAAGCAATTTTTATCTTTAACCATTATTGAATGACTGCTATTTCATTTTTACAACAACAGTTTTCAAGTTAACCAAACATCAGAATTTATTACTACTTCCTGACATCTCCATTACATAATGTGATCAATTTTTCCAAAATAAAGATATGGTAAAAAAATATATATTCAAGGATCCAATTCACTTATAGTCTCCAAATAGACCCTTGGTTTTAAGCAACAGTTTACTTATATTAATTGATAAATTTTGAATTGCTATTCTTTCTCTATTGGGAAAAAATACAGCAGTCAGCATTGGTGTAGGTGTATTTTATTTCTATGGAAATTTTCAACAAAGATTGAAAAGTCATTTTGAAAGTCTGAGTTGGCCCTCTACAAACCTGACATATCAAATAAGGCAATATATAATTTAAGATGAGCCATGAACCTAGTTTAACCAGTTACGATATATAATTTAAGATGAGCCCTGAACCTAGTTTAGCCAGTTTAACTAGTTTAAAATAAAAGTTAAAGTCATCTATAATTTAGAATAATTCTTTGAATACAGTCCTTGTGCTTACCTAAAGCCTAATTTCCAAAATATTACCAAAGTTAAATAAACTATTTTAAATCAAGGTTACATTTAAAATATGGCTGTACATAATTATTTCACTCATATGTGAGTCATTATTATAATCTATTCTACCTGGTATTGGTAACAATTTACCATTCAGTATGGAAAATACAACCTCTCTTTTCTCAAATAATTATTTAATCAAAAATTTACTTTAAAAATAAGTTTAAATTTTGTGGCCGATTCTAGAAATCTGTGACTATTTAGAGAAGATTTAACTATAGATATGACCAGTTTGGGATTTAGAAAAATTTAAGAATACCCTTCCTTGCAATTATAACCAAATTTAACAAGATCAAGGGTTCACATTTAGCAATTCACTTTGTTAGTGGTTGTTAAGCTGTTGGCATCACTTTTTTAAAAATTTTATTGATTTTCAGGGGGAAAAAGAGATATATGTACTAATCTTTGTAAAGCTTTATGTAATTTTAAAAAATGTAAAAAAAAATAAATTAAAAATAAATAAATAAATAAATAAAATAAATAAAAATAAAAAATTTTATTGATTTTTTACAGAGAGGAAGGGAGCAGTATAGAGGGTTAGAAACATCAATGAGAGTGAAACATTGATCAGCTGCCTCCTGCACACCAGCTACTGGGGATGTGCCTGCAATCAAGGTACATGCCCTTGACCGGAATCGAACCCGGGACCTTTCAGTCTGCAGGCCAGAGATCTAGTCACCAAGCCAAACCCTTATGGCAGCATCACTTTTCTTGATTCTATTTTGTAAAGTTAAAATAGACTCAGCATAAGAGTGCATAACCATTGTCACATGTGTACCTTCATAATTATGATAGGACGTTTATATATCTAGTACTTTAAAATAATTAATTCAATTAATAACCTATCTTTCACAAAAAAAAAATGTAATCTGCTATGAAGTGGTAATTTGGCTAAGGAAATCTTTAATTTTTTTCCAGATGCCCTTTACCACACTTTCCTGCTTTGCCCCATCCTGCCTAAGTGGGCCTTCTCAGAGGTGCTGCTGAGATAGGACTTCTAACTCCATAGCAGCAGAGTGAGCTTTGGGTCACATGATGCTTCAATCAGTACAATCATTGGCCTTTGAAGTAGCTACAATATTCATCCCTGTTTCTTAAAAAGTTAGACATTTAGCCTGAGAAAACTGATATAAACTGAGTCACTTCAAAATGGAGTTGGAGCCACCAACACAGAGGAAAGATTTTGCATGTCTTGTTCCTTGAAACTTTGGAATGTTTGAACTGGGCACAATAACCCTTAAACTGGGCCAAACCAATGTTGTATTCCAAACAAATATTTGCAAAACTAAAAGGAAATCAGAATCCTGACTAGAGGACTGAAAATTAAGAACATTCTTCAGAATTAGCACCACCATGTATAGCTAAAAAATAACCTAGCGTATTAGCACCAATAAAAATTTTTTCCTTCTATTTATGTAATTATTTCCCTTTACGTCTCAAAAAAAGGGGGGGGGGAGAAAGAAAGAAAAGAAAAAGCCTTCATCCAATAATCAAAACATTATTTGGAGCAGAGGTTTTCAACCTGTGGGTTACGACCCCTTTGGATGTGGAATGACCCTTTCACAGGGGTCACCTAGACCATCCTGCATATCAGATATTTACATTACGATTCATAACAGTAGAAAGATTATCGTTATGAAGTAGCAACGAAAATAGTTTTATGGTTGGGTCACAACACAAGGAACTGTATTTAAAGGGCCAGAAGGCTGAGAACCACTGATTTAGAGCCTGGCCAGGTAGTTCATCTCCATAGGCCATGATTGTGGGGTCGATCTCAGTCAGGGCTCAGAGAAGAATCAACCAATGAATACATGAATAAGTGGAACAACAAGTCAACGTTCCTTGCCTCTCTCCCTTCCTTTCCTCTCTAAAATCAATCAATAAAAATTTTTTTAAAAACATTGTTTAGATTTCTGCTTTGGAATCTAGCTCATCACTGAACTGTAATAAATTTTATTCTCAAATAAATGCTTGGCTCTCACTTTGGGTTTTTATTGTTATGTTAACAAGCCCAAGGGTGAGCTCCTGAGACCAGCTCGAATTCTCTTCAGAAAACACTGTCCTGAGCCAGTCTCTCTGTCATCATTCTTCTTAGCTAAGGTGTGAAAAGAGACTGAAAGTCAAGTATAACCTACTGGTTCTAAAAAATTATAATTACTATTAATTTTTATTAAACTTAAGGATAAAAGGGGCTGAGAGGAAGAAAGCTCAGAATATTAAAATTTATATTATCTATAGTTGCCCTTTTATATAAAGCCATGACATTATTTGTGAATGCTTTTTTATTTATTTTTAAATATGTTTTTATTTATATTTGAGAGAGAGAGTAAGGGGAAGGGAGGGAGAGAGAGAGAGAGAGAAAAACATCCATGTGAGAGCTTAACATCTATTGGTTGCCTCCTGCCCTCCTCCCTTCCCCCACCATACACACACACACACATACACACACTAGGGATCAAGCCTGCAACCTGGGCATGTGCCCAGACTGGAATCAAACCAGGGATTTCTTTGTACATGGGAGGACATTCAACCAATGGAGCCAAATAAATTTGGATAAAATTTGTTCATTTTAGAAAAATAACTACACCTAGCATATAATTTCAGCAATAAAATCCTATCTAATAAAAGAGTAATATGCAAATTAGGCATCACTCTGTCACAAAGATGGCTGCCACCATGGCCACAAAATGGCAGTGCCCAGAGCCACATCCTATCTAATAAAATAGTAATATGCAAATTAGGTATCACACTGTTATAAAAATATGGCCACCCCCATAGCCACAAGATGGCCATGTCCATGGCCACAAGATGGCAGTGCCCAGTTCGGTTAAGCCCATCACTGAAGTGGTCAGGCCTGTTAGCCAGGCAGGTGGCGGGGGAGGTGGGGGACCCGAGGGCTGGAACAGGTCATCAGAGGGGCTGGGGTCCCCTGCCCAGGCCAGAGGACTTCACCATAGACTTCAGGCATGGACAAGGGTGAAGTCGATGATCAGAGGGGGCAGGAGCAGAGCCAGTGAACAGAGGGGTATGAGGGTGCCCTACCCAGGCATAAGGCTTGGGCAGGGGCAAGGCCAGAGATTGCAGGGGCTTGGGGATCCCCTGCCCAGGTCTGCATCCTCAGCCAGAGGTTACAGGCCTGGGCAGGGGTGGAGCTGGGATTGGAGGGGGAGGGGTGGAGCAGGTGATCAGAGTGAATTGCAGAGGAAATACCTTTTCTTAACGCTCATTGGCTAAGCTCCCTGTATGCCACTGGTAATATTCTTAGTAACTTGGAAAATAAGAATCCCTAAAGGTAATCTAAGGTTTTTCCACCACACTCCTGAAGAAAAAAATGAAGGTCCATTGCTGGAGGCCTAAGAAATTTCATATCCTGCCTTAGCCAGTTTGGCTCAGTGCATAATGCCTCAGCCTGCCAACTGCAGGGTCTGGGTTCAATTCTGACCAAGGACATGTACCTAGGTTGCAGGCTCCTCCCTGGCCAGGGCCCAGGTCAGGGCTCATGCAGGAGGCAACCAATCAAAGTGTTCCTCTCACTTTGATGTTTCTGTCTTTCCCTTCTCTTCCACATTCTCTAAAAATCAGAGGAAACATATCCTCAGGTGAGGATAAAAAACAAAGAAAGAAAGAAATGCCATATTCTATGAAAGACCCATCTTGAAAATGCCTAAAGAAAGTTGTCATTTTTTCATAGTGAAGGGACTGGAGTCCGTGTTGATGAAAACACCTTGGTGGCTGTGGTGACTGGCAGTGGCTGCAGCAGCAGGGTGATAGGGCTGGTGGCTTCCCCTGATTAGCCTGGTTTCCTCCCACAAAGGGAGGCCAGACTGCAGCTTAGGCCCGCTCCACAAGGGGAGTAGGGAGTGGGCCATCAGTAGGACACCCCCTGAGGGCTCCCAATATGTGAGAAGGGGCAGGCTGGGCTGAGGACTCCCCATGCCCCCTGTGCATGAATTTCATGCACCAGGCCCCTAGTTATAAAAATAAAATGTATGGATTTTTGCATCTGAATAACTTTTCAGATTTTAATTTTCTGAACTTTGTTTTTCTTAATAGTATCAACACATAGACTTCACTTACACTGTGATTACTCCAGCATAATTAACATATCAGAATTGTAAATATATCAGAAAAGTTATTTCATCTTTCTCTGCCTTTAAAACCAATTTTCCTTTCATTAGTTAACAGGCCACTACAGTGTTGCCTTAATAATCACTATTACATGAGAGAAAATGACTGTCTGCTGCAACCTGAGTTGGCTCCTGCTGTATTTCAAACTACTGCAAGATACAGCAATAATAAAACAGTCTGTCTTAGAAAGCAAGCACAATGTCACATTGTATGTAAAGAGATGTGCATTTATACAGCCTTTCACATATGACAAAATACCATTCGCCTCTTCATTTGGTCTTTCTACACTCATGAACACATTCTTTAAAAGAATACTGCACCATTTCCCATTAATGCGCTCTCACTGTAAATATACAGGAACATTTTGTGAGAACAACCAGGAAACATTAAAGTATTGTTTTATTTCTAATTTTCCGCCTGAAAATGTTCATTGCCATCGAATTGGTATTGGTTTAATAGTGTTGGTGTTTAGCACCCTACTTTCTAAATTGCTATAAATAATCACTGTAATTATAAGCTCTATTTCCTCCTTAGCTAATGAGTCTATTATTTGACTGGTATCATCTTAAAGTAGGCAGACAGTTAGGCATGAGCAGGGCAAGGGGGACAGTCCAGGTACAGAAGGTCACCAGGGCGGAAAGCCCCTGTCGACTAGCAATGGACAAACCTGGGAAAACAAGGACCTCACCCCCCTCGGTGACCTTTCCTCCTGTAGCCTACCACTGGTCAGGAGTTTAAACCTCCTGACCTTTCATATTGTTGGTCCTGCAATTCGGACCCTCCTCTGAACTTTCCTCTCCCGGTATATCACTAGTCATGTGTTTTTAGACCCCCGCGGAGGAGGAACAAGGGGCAGGAGAATAGCCTCATATGACCTCCATACAAGCCCTTGCAAGGTCACTCCCTTATGCATTAACTCCAATGGATCACATTCAGGCCTCAGTTGTGTTTAGTTCCAGGCCCAGAACAGCAACAAAACAAAACTACAGATACCGTGGCGGACAACAGGGCCAGCTACATTGATAAATGACCTCCTGCCCTGACACCGACCAATCAGTAGAGACCACAAACCTGAAAGACAGACCTGGAAAGCTGATGAACATCCCACTGGGTTCCTCCCCTGAGACCTCCAGATATATCCCTTTACCACCAAGAACCCAGTGAGGCTCAGCCCCAGCCTTTCCCACCCTAGGCCCCTCCTAAGCTCCAATTATTTTCTTTCTAAATACACAAAAGCATTCTATTTTCAATGAACAATTTCTTTATTAAATAATTTTCTATATCTTCCAAGACTCCGGTCTCCTAAGATGGATACGTTCACAGATTTCTTGCTATAATGCAGATTGCTTATATTCTCTCTCTCTCTCTCTCTCTCTCTCCCCTCCTCCCCCCTCCATACTTCCCACCCCGATTCCCATTGCTTAGCCTTTACATTCTGGCATCTTTTAAAATCTGTTCTGGAATTCCCTCTCTTCTCTAATTGCATAGTTTCTCTGTATGTTGATAGTCCCCAAATCTCTACCTCAAGCCTTTAATTTATTTAAACTCTAGATACATATATTTAACTGCTGGACATAATTGTTTCTATGGCTAATAAACATTACAAAAAAAAGATATTTTTTGACTCTTTCTCTAACTATTTCTACTTCTAATATTGTCTTTATAAGCAACCAGTATTTTAACCCACAGAGTTGCTCCAAAAAAAACCTAGAGATAATGAATCACTCATTTCTCTTTAACTTAATTTCCAAGTACCTACAAATCAAAATTGCCAAACAGAAATTTTTATTGTTTTAACTCAAACATCAATTTCTTCAAGCTACTCATATTTAAATAAAGGAACATTCAGTAAGATAAATTAACAATCATACAAAACACTAAACAGATTTATTTGCAAAAATAAAGTACTATATAATTGAAGGAGTCTGAACATAATGCCATTTACAACAATAAATGATTTTCAAATTCTCCTTAATTGATGTAAAATTAGTTGTCTGGGTTTTTAATAACATCTGATTAATTATATTTTGGTAAATTCTACATATAAAAAGAATCACATCTTTTTAATCAGAGCATTCCACATTCCAAACAACCTTTCTATGGTAAATGTATCAGCTCTCGTGATTCTTGACTTTTCTGTAGCACTATCCCTCTAGTTCTATCCAAAAAAGCTGTAACTATGCAGAAACCATTTCTTTAATATGATCTTTTCTCCTTTCTTTCCTTTTGATTTAAACTGCTTCATCTCACCTGCCTCCTCTCCCTTACACATCCACTCTCTTAAATCATTAAGCCTTCGGGACAATGAGGTTCTGGTCAGAATCAACTACTCTTAGAAACAAAGCCTTGGGTATGTTAACTAGAAATAACATTGCGTTTTAGCTCCAGAATGACCTCACGAGCCACATCCTTGCAAAACCATAGCTGATATCAGGACCAGATGCAATTATCAAGTACACCTACCCTAGTGCTGACCAGCCTAACATGAGCTAACCCGAATCCTTTGTCCCCTATATAACTCATCCCTAGAAGCCATCCTGAGACTCAGAGACTGGTACCACTTCTCCGCTAATAAAACCTTACTTTCTTTGCTGCAAGCTCCTGTTCCTGTCTTACAGTGTTTTATGTATGCATACAGATCCCTTTAATCCAGGAACAAGCCATTCATACTCTTTAGCAAAGTAGCTGCAATTTTATTTGCTTCCTTCTGCGCTTCCACATCTATTGTTCCGAAGAGAGAATAGAAAGGATCTAGTGGAGGTAAAATATTGGACTGAAGGTTAGCTTCAGGTATGTTTTGTGAGGTCTAATTTTTTTATTTTCAATATATTCAAACGAGTCACATCTATATCTATTCATCAAAAGGTTGTTTTGTTTTATGTTTTAGTGCTGGACTTCTAATGTTATTTGTGGGTTTGGAGAATTAATTGTTTTAATTAAAATTAAGTGGTAGCAAAAAAGAAACTTCCTTTTAACAAGGTTGCAAGTCTCACTGCACAAAAGTCTTACTTTCAATGCTTAATCAATTAATTACAGATAGTAGCTGAAGCAACCATTGTTTTAAATGTCAAAACATCCTATAGTGCTTCTCAACTTGGTTTGAAAATAAACAATGCATTACTTTGGTTTAAGAGCTATAAGTGATTGAAGGAAATTTTTTAAATGTACCTGTAGCTTTATCTTTAGCATTTAAAAAACCCCACTCATTCTTGTTTAATATAACTGCTTGTACATCAGAGCTGACAAACAGGAATGTTGAGTGTTTTACCTCTGCTTAGCATTTCTCCCATCCTCCTGATGGGCTTAGAGAGATTTAGACCTGGAATAGAGTATGATGAGAAAAGAGGAAAAAAACGTGCTGTTAAAGGAAAAAAAATGCTAATAATATGTACAAACATCTAAAATCTATCATGTTGAATTGTGGTATGTGTATATGTATTCATTAAAATATTCCTGTGCTATATATTGAGATAATAGAAAGAGAGAGGTTGTACTTATATGAAATACAACATAAAATTAAAATACTTTACATAAGTTACATTTCAAAAAAGGACTGTTCAAAACTTTTGCTAGCACCAGTGTGCAATAATTTTAACTATACTACATTATATAAAATCTAATCTAATGAAAGCGTAATATTGAAGTTGACTCTTTCTTCAGGATGCCTAAGCCACGCCCACCAGCCAATCAGAGCGACTGTATGCAAATTAACCCAGCCAAGATGGAGGCCGGCAGTCATGAGCTGCTAGAGTAAATAGGCCGCTTCTGTTGCAGCAAGAGTAAAACTGTATGCCGGCCGGCTAGGCTTCTCTCCACTCCTGGCAACAACATATTTGCAACATTGTCTCAATTATAGAAGCCACAGAGCTGAAGCCAACAGAAGGCTTTGTTACCTGCCTAGGCCGCCTTGGCTTAAAGGAACAGTGTATCAATTATAGAAGATAAATAAACCCCAGACACCTGCTTTCAGCCAGCCTTGCTGGGATGTTGGGTCAATGGGAGCTGTGGGCAGCCTGAAAGCCTGAAAACAGCCCTCAGTGCATCACCCAGGCTGGCCACACCCCAATGGGGTGAGGGACCCCACTGGGGGGCTTGGCCAGCCTGAAAACAGCCATCAGCCCCTTACCCAGGCTGCCCAGGCACCCTAGTACGAACCCAAAACCTGAAGGGACTGTGGGCAGCCTAAAAGTCTGAAAACAGCCCTCAGCCCATCACCCAGGCTGGCCACACTCCAGTGGGGTGAGGGTCCACACTGGGGGCCTTGGCCAGCCTGCAAACAGCCATCAGCCCCTCACCCTGGCTGACCAGGCATGCTAGCAGGTGGACATCCCCAGAGGGGTCCCAGACTGCAAGAGGGCACAGGTCGGGCTGAGGGACCTCCCGAGTGCACAAATTTTTGCGCACCGGACCCCTAGTATTTTTATAAAATTAAGGCAAGACCCAAAACCAGGTTTTATATTACAGATAGAAAACTGGCACATAGACTACTCCCATTTCTTTTTCAACGCTAAGAGAATGTCTATAACCAAGAGTCTCAGTGTTAAAGAGTGGAAAAGAGAAAACGTTATTTTCCTCTGCTCTCATAGTCTCCATATCTGGCATTTCTACATATAAACATGAATTTTCTGGGGAGAAAAATAAGAACACAGACAAAATTAGACCTGTTCTAGACCTGGCAGACTCCAGGTGCTTCCAGCTTTTAAATGTTAGGTGAGGGTGTCTTAGGTGAAACTATTTCTAGAAGTAATGGTTGGTAACTGAGCAATGGTGTAACATATTTCCTTACAGCCAAAAGTACTTATGTCTTTAAATAAAGAATAGATTATGGGGAAAATATTGAAGTCAACTGAATGAAATAAATGACCCTTTAGAATATTACTGTTGACTCTTCATAGCTTTATTATTTTACTCTGGATTAATTAAAAACACTCTCCAAATAATTTTTTACCTAAGTGATATGGAAACTATCTAATACAATAAGTGTTAATCAGAGGAAGAAAGAGAGACAGAGACAGACAGAGAGAGAGCGCACATGCAATTGAGAGAAAAATCACCAAGTGGGCCCATGCGTAAGAGATAGCTTAGAACAGTTCTAATAGATGTGAAGATTTTTTGTATTTCTAAAAACATAGATTGCCCTTGCTTCAGAAGATGGTATGTTTAAAATCAGCCTACCTTTAATTTAAATGTCATAATCCCCAACTGAGATGTTTTATGACTAGTAGTATGTCTACAAGTATGTATTTAACTATAAGTATGAATGTAGTTAAACACATAATATATAAAAAATAGCCTTGTTAAGGATCATTTCCACATAGCTTAATATATAAAGTGACATATCAAGTCAATTTATGGCAACAAAAACCTTTGTATAATTATTATGTTACACAACCATGCTTATTCTTAACATTATCATGAGTATAAGTCAGATATGTGCTTCATCACTAGATACATTGCTTGCTTAACATATGAACAAATTTTGAAAATATTTCTCAATATCTTAACATAAGTTTCATTAAAATAAAAAATTAAGTTGTGTTTCCACATTGGAGTCTAATTTATTCATGATAAAACACAGAATTAATGTTACATTCTAGATGTTGCATAATTTCAGTATTGGTCACAAGCCATTAATAACAGGATGAAATACAGTTATCTAAAGCCCATAAGCAGCCAATTTCCTTTTATACCTGCTTTCTTCCTTACACCTGTGTTGTTTATAACAAGTACAACTATCTAATCTAATAAAACAGTAATATGGAAATTAACCATTTCTCCGAGACATTTAAGCCA
>PVJC01031398.1:0-20604 GCA_004026665.1 Murina feae | reverse complement strand
CTCTGCAGGGTGTCCAGGAACGCCTGTCCTGGGTCTGCTGCCTGGTTCTGCCCCAGGGGCCTCCTTGGGGGCATGCAGGAGCACCCGTCCAGGGTCCGCTACTTTCATCCATACCCCAGGGTCCTCCACAGGGCGTGAGGGAGCATCCAAAGCCAGTCCGCTGCCCGGCTCCACCCCGGGTGTGTTTGCTCAGCAGCAGGGCCCCACTGAGGGATCCTGAACCAGCGTCCACCCCTGGCTTGCCACCCAGCTCTGTGTCAGGTGTGTCAGTGGTGGGGGCCCACCAGGCATGTGCGATTGTGGGCCCTCTGGTGGGAAACGTCCAGGCCTGCACTCACCAGCCCTCCCACCCCCCAGTGCACGAACCCTGAAGGGGCTGTGGGCAGCCTGAAAATGGCTCTCAGCCCCTCACCCAGGCTGGCTAGGCATGCCAGCAGGTAGACATCCTCCCCTCGAGGTGTCCCAGACTGCAAGAGGGCACAGGCCGGGCTGAGGGACCCCCACCCCCTGAGTGCACAAATTTTTGTGCACCAGGCCCCTAGTGATCTAATAAAAGCATAATATTGAAATTGACCATTTCTTCGAGATGCTTAAGCCACGCCCACCAGCCTATCAGAGTGGCTGTATGCAAATTAAATCAGCCAAGATGGAGGCCAGCAGCCACGGAGTGGGTGGCACCAGGTATGGCATGGGCAGCAGCACCTTGAGGTCACCGACTCTAACTGGGCATGTTCGGCACTAAGTGCCTGCTCCTGGCCACGGGGCACTTAGTGCCGGGCGTGCCCAGTCAGAGACGGCGGCTCTGCAGGCCACCATGTCTGATCGGCCGCAGCATGGCCAGTGCTAAAAATGCCTTGCAGCACCCAGAGAGGCGGCTCCGCGGGCCACTGTGTCCCATTGGCCAGTACAGGGCACTAAGTACCCACCCTCGGCCCAGGCTGGGGGTGGGTACTTAGCGCCCTGCATGTGGCAGCTCCTCAGTCTGATCAGCCTGGATGGCTGGTGCTAAAAGCCACGGCACCCAGAGAGCCACTCTGTGGGCCAATGTGTCCCATCGGCCAGCATAGGGAGCTAAGCAAGCGATGGGAGAGCAAGCAATGGGGACCAACAGACAGCACCCAGCAGGGCCTGCTTGGAGGTCATCGTGATGACCCCCGCGCAGACAAGTGGGGGCTGCAGCCAGCACACAGCACGGCCTGCTGCACTGCCATGGGGGAGCAAGGAATCTCTGGGAAGTCACTGTGGTGACCCCCTAGCAGACAAGCATGCCGCAGGCAGCACACACCAGGTTGTGTTGGGCAGTGGTGGCTGCCATGGGGGAGCAGGCAAGCAGGCCACCAAAGAGCAGGCAATTGGACCAGCAGGCAGCACACAGAAGGGCCTGCTGGGTGGTGGCAGCGGCAATTGGGGAGCAGGCAAGCAGGGTGATCATGGAGCAAGCAATGGGGACCCACAGGCAGCACCCAGTACGGACTGCTGGGCGGTGGTCGCATCCACCAGAGAGCAGGCAAGTGGGGTACCAGGGAGCAGGCAATCAGCCCACAGGCAGCACCCAGCAGGGCCTGCTTGCCCACCCCCATGTTGTGGAGCAGACAGGCTGGCAGAGAGCAGAGAACCACATGAAGTGGACCCAAGCCATCAGTAGCACATCTCCTGAGGGCTCCCGAATAGGGGAGGGTGCAGGTTGGGCTGAGAGACCTCCTCACCTGCCCTGCCGCTCCCCCACCTACCTGTGCACAAATTTTGTGCACCAGGCCCTTTTCAAAGACTGTTAAATTGCATTGTTTACCCATATCTTCAGAAAAAAATCACTTCTACTGTTGTGGTAAACAACCTGCTTCCCTATTTATAACGGTCTGGCCTTCTAGCAACTTCAGAGCAAAATTATAGCTAATTTGCCCTTGGCCCTCACAGCCCCGGCCTTGTCTGGAAGATCATCTGGAAGGACATCCTGAAGGTCATTCAACTGTGTGGTCTAATTAGCATATTATGCTTTTATTATTATAGACTAGAGGCCCAGTGCACAAAAATGTGTGCATTCAGTGGAGTTCCCTCAGCCGGCATGTGCCCTCTTGCAGTCTGGGACCCCTTGGGGGATGTCCACCTGCTGGCTTAGGCCCGCTCCCTAGGGAATCTAGCCTAAGCTGGCAGTCAGACATACCTCTAGCAGCCCAGGACCCCTCAGGGGATATCCACTTGCCAGTGGGGAGCAGGCCTAAGCTGCAGTCAGACATCCTTAGGGCTGCTGAGAAGGCAGGAGAGGCCCCCACCACCACTGTTGTGCTGGCAGCCATCAGCCTGGTTTGTGGCTAAGCAGAGCTCCCCCTGTGTGAGTGCACTGACCACCAGGGGAAGCTCTTGCATTGAGCGTCTGCCCCCAGGTGGTCAGTGTGTGTCATAGTGACCAGTCATTCCTAGTGGTTCTGCTGTTAGGGTCAATTTTCATATTACCCTTTTATTATATAGGATAGAGGTCTGGTGCACGGGTGGGGGCTGGCTGGTTTGCCCTGAAGGGTGTCCCGGATCAGGGTGGGGGTCCCCACTTGCGTGCCTGGCCAGCCTGGGTGAGGGGCTCATGGCCATTTTCAGGCTTGCCACATCCCCCCGCAACCCAATTGAAACTTTGTAGCCTTGAGCAGAGCCCAGGGCTGGCCAAGGCAGGCGGGAAGCTTGGCTTCCTCCGTCACCGGGATCAACCCAAGCCTCCTGCTTGCTCTAGCTCTGTGGCTGCCACCATCTTAGTTGGGTT
Organism: Murina feae; assembly: GCA_004026665.1. Lineage (NCBI taxonomy): Eukaryota > Metazoa > Chordata > Mammalia > Chiroptera > Vespertilionidae > Murina > Murina feae. The sequence continues at coordinate 17,855 of PVJC01031398.1, read as the reverse complement.
AATTTGTATACTTGTTCCTGATTGGTCAGTGGGTGTAGCAGAGTGGCAGAGTGATGGAGTGATGATTAATTTGCATGTTTCTCTTTTATTAGTGTAGATAGCCAAGATTTGGAAGCAACCCAAGTGTCCATCAGTAGATGAATGAATAAAAAAATTGTGGTACATTTACAAAATGGAATACTACTTTGTGGTAAAAAATAGAAGGCAATCTTATCTTTCGGGACAACATGGATGGACCTAGAGAGTATTATACTAAGTAAAATAAGCCAGACAAAAAAAGACAAATACTGTGAGGGAGTACAAGAGACTTTGTTGGAAAATCTGTAAGAAGGAATCTCTGAAAGGTTGGGGGCTCCTAGGGTGACCTTGCTAAAGGCAGCAGACCCTGCCTTGACTTTTCCAAACAAGTCTGAGCTCCTGGGTGCTTACTAAAATCTTTATGCTTAATCTTTAGGCGTCCTTGTTTAAAGAACACTGAAGACACATGTGTCCTCCCAAAAATACTGATTGTATCTAAAAGATAAATTTTATCTCAAACTGCTCTTCCAAAAAAATGCCTGAAGAGGCAGGCAATCAAGACTTTCTGGTTCCTTTATTCAGACAATTCCTTAGCCCTCCATTTCACAGCAAACATTATGTCAGAGTAATCATTCATCTGTCACTCAGGATCTGCTGGTCAGGTCTGGCAAAATACCATATGATTTCAATTATATGTGGAATCTAATGAACTAAATAAACAAAATAAAAACAAACTCAGATACAGAGAACAGACTGAGGGGAGAGGGCTTGAGGGGTTAGGTAAAAAGGGAAAATAATACAAATTTCTAGTTGCAGAATATCCACAGAAATGCAGATGGAAGCATGAAGTAGGTAGTCAATAATCCTATATAATAAAAGCCTAATATGCTAACTGTATGACCATTAGTTTGACCATTCAACCAGTTGCTGTGATGCGCACTGACCAGGGGGTTGATGCTCCGACTGGTAGGTTAGCTTGCTGCTGGGGTTAAGCTGATTGGGACTGGGAGAGATGGGCTGGACACGCCCTGGAGCTCTCCCACAGTCCCTCCCCAGCCCTGATAGTGCACCAGTGGGGTCCCTCGGACTGGTCTGCACCCTCTCACAATCCAGGACCCCTTTGGGGATGTCCATAGGCCAGGCCAAGGGACCCAACTAGTGCACAAATCCATGCACTGGGCCTCTAGTGTTGAGATAATGGAGTATGAGGCCAGTGGATCCTTGGGGTTGCTGGGGGTCTACTCTGAAGAGTGCATGGTTTTCTAACCACTTAGCCATATACCTGACTGGTGCAAAATGGTATTAAATGTAAACTGTGGTTGAAAGATAAGTAAACATTAAAAAGAAAAGGCAAGTGTCCCTAGACTTGACCCTTCACCAGGCACCCAAAAGCTTTTACACAAGGTTAGGTAAAATGGTCAGAGAGTAAGTAGTTGAACTTACCAGGACTCCTTGATATAGGAATTTCACAGACTCTGATACAAAGCCTATTCATGAATTCCTGACTCAGGCTACAGTTAGATTGAGAGAACATAAAATACAGTTAATATGATTACAACATTTAAGCAGGTGTTATGTAAAGAAGTTATGTCAACTTTGCCTTAATCTTTCGTGAGAATGAAAATAATATCTGGATGGGAACACTTGCCATGCTCAGCATTGTAAAACCACAACCTATGGATAAAGTCCAAATGGAGGCTCTAGTTATAAATGTAAGAGTTCATAAAATTAAGGGAAAAGCTTATAGGAAAATTGGTATATTTGAACAGACTTTCATGAAATGATTACATCTCTCTTACCTGATGCTACAACAGAAGGCATAGAAATCCATCCTTAGAGCAATATTATTCAAGAAAATAAACAATAACAAGTACTAATAAAATTTTCTGAGTTTACGAAATGTGGAATAGAGCCTACTAGTAGCAGTTCTATCAGAGGTTAATAGGAAGAGATTATTTAAAGTTTGTAACTTGGATACTTTCTCTGTGCCTTTATGATGTATACTAGGGGCGTGGTGCACAAAAATTTGTGCACTCGGGAGGGGTGTCCCTCAGCCCGACCTGTGCCCTCTTGCAGTCTGGGACACCTGGAGGGGGGGGGGTTCTCCTGCTGGTGTGCCTGGCCAGCCAGGGTAAGGGGCTGAGGGCTATTTTCAGACTGCCCACAGCCCCTTCAGGGTTCGTGCACTGGGGGGTGGGAGGGCTGGTGAGTGCAGGCATGGACATTTCCCACTGGAGGACCCACAATCACACATGCCTGGTGGGCCCCCACCACTGAGGGAACACACCTGGCGCAGAGCTGGGAGGCGAGCCAGGGGCGGACGCTGGTGCAGGATCCCTCGGTGGGGCCCTGCTGCTGAGCGAACACAGGTGGGGTGGAGCTGGACAGTGGACTGGCTTTGGATGCTCCGCATTGTGCAGCAGATGCTCCCACATGCCCTGCGGATGCCCCCAGGGGGTGGACGAAGACAGCGGACCCTGGACGGGTGCTCCTGCACACCCCCGAGGATGCCCCTGGGGGCGGAGCCTTGCAGCAGACCCAGGACAGGCACTCCTGGATACCCCGTGGAGGCCCCTGGGGCAGAGCCAGGCAGCAGACCCAGGACGGCTGTTCCTGCATGCCCCGTAGAGGCCCCCATGCTCCTGCATGCCCCGCGGAGGCCCCTGGGGGGCGGAGCCAGGCAGCAGACCTGGGACCGGTGCTCCTGGATGCCCCGAGGAGGCCCCAGGCCGAACCTCCCGCCCCCACTGCGCTGACACAGCCGGCACAGCTGTGCCAGCCGCGGAGGTTCCCAGTGCAGAGCCACCCTGCCAGCCTTCATCTTTGCTGAGTTAATTTGCATACAGCCACTCTGATTGGCTGGTGGGCATGGCTTAGGTATCTCGAAGAAGCAGTCAATTTCAATATTACGCTTTTATTAGTTTAGATTTTCTACCCGCAGCTTCTATAGGACCTAGGAGATACTTCTGACATGCAGACAACTCTCATGAAAGAAAAAAAAGAGAGAGGATATATTTGGAAATTGGGCAAATGAAAAATCTTGTGTCTTTTCTACAAATATTAGCAACTAGAAGATCTCTTTTTGTGTTTGTCTCGATTTTACATATAAATATGGTATTTTTCTACCTCCAGATGGTATTACTAAAAACAATTACAAAGAGCTCTGTTTAATTGGCTTAAATACATTGTATTTATATAAATTGAAAAATATGGGAAAATTTCCTAATGAATTTCAAGTTCACATAATCTGGAATAGTCTGGGGTAAATAAAAACTAGTTGAAGTTTGTTGATTTAATTAAAGTCTTTAGAATAATAAATCCTATCTAATAAAAGAGTAATATGCAAATTAGGCATCACTCCATCACAAAGATGGCCTCCCCCATAGCCACAATATGGCGGCACCCATGGCCAGAGGCTGCTAAGGGGCAAGGGCAGAGCCAGTGATGGCAGAGGGCAGGATCAGAGCCGGTGATCACAGAGGCCTGGGTTCTATGAAGCCGGCAATAAGAGGGGCTTGGGAGTCTTCTGCCCAGGCCTGCAGCCTCAGGCAGAGACTGCAGTCCTGGGCAGGGGTGGAGCTGGGATTAGAGGGACAGGGGTGGAGCCGGTGATCAGAGTGAACTACAGAGGAAACACCTTTTCTGACTGCTCATTGGCTAAGCTCCCTGTATTCCACTGGTAATATTCTTAGTAACTTGGGTAATAAGAATCCCTAAAGGCGATCTAGGGTTTTTCCACCACACTCCTGGGGAAAAAAAGTGAAGGTCCCCTGCTGGCGGGCTAAGAAATGTCGTATCCTGCCCTAACTGGTTTAGCTCAGTGCATAATGCCTCAGCCTACTGACTGCAGGGTCTGGGTTCAATTCTGACCAAGGGCATGTACCTAGGTTGCAGGTTCCTCCCTGACCGGGGCCCAGGTTGAGGATCATGCAGAAGTCAACCAATCAAAGTGTTCCTCTCACTTTTATGTTTCACTCTGTCTTTCCCTTTCTCTTCCACAGTCTCTAAAAATCAATGGAAACATATCCTCAAGTGAGGATAAAAAGGAAAGAAAGAAAGAAATGGTATATCTTATGAAAGACACATCTTGACAATTCCTAAAGAAAGTTGTCATTTTTTCATGGTGAAGGGACTGGAGTCCGTGTTGATGAAAACACCTTGGTGGTTGCAGTAACTGGAAGTGGCTGCAGTAGCGGGGTGATGGGGTTGGTGTCTTCCCCTGATTAGCCTGGTTGCCTCCACAAAAGAAGGCCAGACTGCAGCTTAGGCCCACTCACCAAGGGGAGCAGGGAGTGGGCCTAAGCTGTCCGTAGGACACCCCCTGAGGGCTCCCAATATGTGAGAGGAGGAAGGCTTGGCTGAGGAACACCCCCCCCCCCGGTGTACAAATTTCATGCACAGGGCCCCTAGTATTAAATATTATACTTTTATTTTACCTGGGTTTACTACAATAAATTCACTTTTATAAATTCATTAGCAGGAAAAATAACTTGTGGTAATAGACTTTATCTTGTGTATCATAAAGTTTTCATAAGTAATATAAATTAAACAGATGTAAGTAGAATAAAAGGTTTTTTGATAAAACATTTTAGGAAAAATTATGTGTTACATCATATATGTACTTAAGTATCAGTTCCCAAAATCTTTTGGTAACTTGAACATTAATGTTTTGCTAAGCTAAGTTAAATGATGGAGTTATTGAATATCTAGATCATTTCCAAATAAGATCAAATACTGAAATGTTCATCTAAACTAATAAAAGCGTAATATTGAAATTGATCATTTCTTTGAGATGCCCAAGCCACGCCCTCCAGCCAATCAGAGCGGCTGTATGCAAATTAACTCAGCCAAGATGGAGGCTGGCAGTGCAGCTCTGCACTGGGAGCCTCCGAGGCTGACACACCTGTGCTGGGTGTGTCAGCTCAGTGAGGGGGGGCCCAGACCGGGGCCTCCTCAGGGCATCCAGGACCGCCTGTACTAAGTTCACTGCATGGCTCCGCCCCCCAGGGGCCTCCGTGGAGCATGTGGGAGTGCAGGGCCTCTGCAGGGCGTTTGGGAGCACCCGTCCAGGGTCCGCTGTCTTCGTCCACCCCTCGGGGGCCTCCGCAGGGCATGCAGGAGCACCTGCTGCACAGTGCAGAGAATCCTAAGCCAGTCCACTGTTCAGCTCCACCCCGGCTGTGTTCGCTCAGCAGCAGGGCTCCACCGAGGGATCCTGCACCAGCGTCCACCTGGCTCGCCACCCAGCTCTGCGCCAGGTGTGTCCCCTCAGTGATGGGGGCCCACCAGACGTGTGCGATCGTGGGCCCTCTGATGGGAAACGTCCAGGCCTGCACTCACCAACCCTCCCACCCCCCAGTGCACGAACCCTGAAGGGGCTGTGGGCAGCCTGAAAATGGCCCTCAGCCCCTCACCCAGGCTGGCCAGGCATTCCAGCAGGTGGACATCCCCCCCACCCTGAAATGTCCCAGACTGCAAGAAGCACAGGCTGGGCTGAGGGACCTGCCCCCCAAGTGCACAAATTTTTGTGCACCGGGCCCCTAGTTGTTAAATAAGTCTAAGTTTACCAACTTTTGACTTCTAATTACAGAACAACTAAAAATTTGCAATTATTAATATACTATTAAGAAACCTATGCTTCTAGAGGTTATACAATGTATTCATAAATTTGGGAGTCTAAAATATACTGATATAAGAGTTCACAATTACTTATTTAGTTTTCATTAGAAATTAAGACTTTTAAGGGTTAGAAATCCCCATATATTTAAGTAAAACAACTAGAAATAATAAGGGAAACAACTTTAAATGCAAGGAAAATACCAGTACTTCAGTAAATGTTTTCAGTAAAAGAGAGTATAAGGAATAGAAATACATTTCATTGAGGGGGGGAAAATTTAAAAGAGGCAAAATAGAAAAGAGAAAAGAGATAACAAAAATCAGCAAGGAAGTTGTAAAGGTTTAGAATTGAAATCTTTGGAAACTTTGGAAGAAAAATGGAGGTTTATGTATAATCGCAACTGATTAAGATTTAAATAAATTTAATTGAGTTTTAATATCAAAGGTAATTGGATACAAAATAAGAGTTTGGTTCTCTCTCTCTCTTTTTCTATCTCTGTTAAAAGGACTGAGTTTTCCTAAACTATTGGTCTGCTCCTGATAAAATACTGTGAAAAGTTTTCTACCTAGAAAGCAAAAATTTTGTATTTTATCAAATAATTTTTTTATGTTGTCTTAACGAGGTCCTTAATTACTTAGCAAAACTTAATCTTTTCAATAATAAGAGCTAAATTTTGCTAACAATTATGTAGTTGTATGTATTTGTCATTTAAGTACTTTGTTGTCACTTTGGTAAAATGAAAAATTAAGTTTTGTTTCAAGATGATCAATGATTTTTATAGTCCAATGTCCAAAACTTTTAATATTTTCAGAAAGTGCCTAAAATTCAAATTTCATATTGTGTTTTTTTCCATCTGAAAATAATTCTGCGTTTTTCCAAAAGGGTCCTTGGAAGATTTCAAAGGATCTCTTTCTACTAAAAGGGAGATATTAAACTAATTAGACATATTTGATATGCTAAAATTACATGGGAAACATTGCCAATTAAGAAATGATAATAATGTTGTATTTGTATTCATATATGTTGTTGTTATTAATATAAATGTTCCAAAAATTATATAAAATTTCTAAAAATCTAAAATGTCCTGTTGTAATGTTTTCATTTGTAATTACAGTTGTTAACATAAAATGTTGTGTTGCAGAAATAAACAAATTTCTCCATCAATTGCATTTTAATGAATCATATTTTTAACCATGCCATTAAATCTTTTGTCATTCACACTCGGTTTTTTGTTTGTTTGTTTTTTGCTCTGATGCTTTTGCAAATATATTTTATTTTCAGAGAGATTTGTGGAGAAAATTCTGACACTAAATACAGTTTCCTGATCATCTTTAAATTATATACCATTGAACTGGGTAAACATTTGCAGAACTGTAACCAAAAAATCCTTGATGGCTTCATAAACCTGCTAACAAAAACATCAAGATAAATAAGAATTGATTATGTGGAAATGAACAAACTGATGAAAATTATTATGATTTTATTTGAAATATTTCTGAATTTAGTGTTTTGTTTCTGCTGATTTAAGAAAACTTTTCTTTTTTCCCCCAAAGCTACCTGTAAATTACAGCAACTTGATGAATTATACCTTTGTAAGCAGAATGGAAACACTTATCCTTTTTTGCTTACCTGATTTCTCTTGTATTTGGAAGCTCTTAGAATTCTTATTTTTATGGCAATATAAATATTTGCATAAGTTCAATAAGAATCTGTTCTTCTTATAATAGGACACAATTGGAAACTGGTTATATTACCAATGTTTTGACTGGAATGCCATGTTTGAGGGACATATGCATAGATTCAGATGTGGACAAAAAGCTTTAGGGAGCTAGATTGACTTTGTAGGCCAATATAAAGCCCGTTAGAAAAGTTGGCATGATATATTGCTTATAGAATTCCCAGAAACCTTACCAGGTGAGTGAAAAAGTATACTTCCTGGCAGGTGCAGTAATCTCAGGATATTATTGGAACCCTGAGAAAAGAGAATAACCTAAATCTAAAGCATTTAGCTTAACCTCTTATCTTGAAGAGGCAGTTAAACATTCAATCTACATATTTTTTATGAAAAAAAAATTCAAGCACAGCAAATTTCTAAGAAACTGTGATGCCAAAATTTCTGTTTGAATCTGAGTTCATTGACTCTCAAAAATCAGAGAATGATATCGAGAACAAAGATGGTCAGCAGAAGCAAAGTTTATTGAGAGATAGATTCCCTGCAGCAGGCAGGAAGTGGGTTACTGCTGAAGCTACTTTGCCTCAGGTTCCACAGCCCCATGCCCCTTGAGGCAGTTCTGGAAAAGATGCCGCTGGGGCTTCAGGGGAGCCAAAAGCAGGCAGTGTCCAGAGCTTCCGTTCCATGTTGCAGCAGGGTGTAGTTCAGCATTCAAGCTAATGAAAGTCCATCAGTCCATGTGTGAAGTCCCATATGGTCATAAGCCATGTGAGCGCAGGGAAGCATATCCCCTGTCACAGGAGACCCAGGAGCCCAGTATACCAGAGAGAGAAGAGAATATGCTTCTTTGTCTAGGGGTAGATATATGCTTTGCTAGTTCCTGATTGGTCATTTCAAAGAATTTTGTCTTAACATCCATACATTTTAAAGCTCACATCTCCCTCAAGCATGCTTCTTTCTCACCTAGTTAGGTCCATTATTAGGTCCTTTTGTCTGTCTCTGTGGTTTTTCTCACAACAGAGTACAATCAGTAAGCTGCATCTTGTTATTCTCAAACTTTCCCATTCTACTTCCCTCCCATGGTCCCATGTCTGACTGCTTACGCCCCTTCTATCTCCTCATTTATATGATCAATTACTAGTCTTTTGTATTTTTTAATTAGTCAGGTCAAGTTTATTTAAACTAACTTATTTTGCAAATAAATTAGTCTTATTTTGGCTATTTTTGGTAAAAATTTGGGTTGTCTAAGAGAGAAAAACTATTTCAATAGAACCTATAACACACTTGTGGATATCAGGTTCTAGTTCAATTAATTATCTTTTTCTTTTTTAATTCTCACCCAAGGATATTTTTTCTATTGGTTTTTAGAGAGAGTGAAAAGGAGGGAAGAGGGAGAGAGGGGGAGAGAGAGGGAGAGAGATTGGTTGCCTCCCATTCACACTCCAACCGGGCTGTAGATTGAACCTGAAAATGAGGTACATGCCTTTGACCAGGAATTGAACCCAGGAACTTTCAGTCCATAGGCTGGTGCTCAGTACTGAGCCAAACCAGCCAGGGCAATTATCTTTGAGGTTTTGTTTTTACCTGTAAACTGACTAGATCTTGAATTAGTCTAGTTTCCTCAGATATTCGGTTACAACTATCCAAACTACTAGTAATGTTTATTTTTCTCCCACTTTTTTTCTTAAAATAATTGAAAAATAAAGGTGCTTTGTTTCTGAAACACTGCACCTTGATATAAACTTTAGAGAAAGCAACATGTAAATAGTGAAAGTAGACCTTGGTATTTGAGTTCTGGCTAGGAAAGAATTCAGAGGCAAGACTCAAACATGCAAGAGAAAGTTTACTTAGCAAGGGAAGTGAAAGTACACTTGAAAATAGCCCACCTGCCTGTAGGCTTCCGTGCCCCCCTTTTCAGAAAATGAAAATAGATGCCATTGCCCTAGCTCCTGGCTTCCTTCACTTCCCCCCACCCTCCAGCCTGGGAGACCTGCCCTACCCCCAGCACTCATCCAAGTCTTGCTTTGAGTCAAGGGCCTTCACTGCCTGAGCTCCCCCATCATTATGCCAAAGGCCCTGGGGTGCAGGAAGGAGCAGAGGTGGTTAGGCCGACCTGCAGGAGAGAGGGAAGGTCCCCAGCCGAGGGGCCTGCTCTAGTCACCGTGGGCTCTGTTTCCACTGTCAGCCGTCGAGTCTCCTATATGGTAAACAGCAGTGATCTTCCAATAAAGGATTTCAGATGTTCTGTAAAAAAAAAAAAAGAAAAAGAAAATATGATTTGAGTGGGTGGCCCAAAGAGCTCTCCTGGGGTGTGGGCTACGGCTCCTTTTAACCTCTTGGAGAGGTGTTAACTGCTTTTTTCTTCAAGTTGATTTACTAGTATCAGAAATTGTCCATTATCTCCTGTTCTTGTATGGAAGTCAGATGAGGCTTTTCTCCAGCCCCCTTATTCTTCTCTAAAGAGAGGAGGGGAGATACCATATGTATGACTAGGTCGTATGCCAGGGAAGGAAAGGCAAGGGGGAGGATCTGACCCAAATGACTAGAAGCAATCTAAGGGAGGGGGTCTTCCTAATACTTGCTCTCCCAGTTCTGCCTGTTACCAAGTATCCTTTGCTAGATGTCCAGGATTTTCTGCCTTGGTGAGGTTCTGTCCTACTGTCCTGCTCTGCTCATACCTATCTGACTGCCTATCACAAATACAAACTCATGTTTAAACAATCTTCATGCCTGTTGGTGTATAAGCCACTTAAAAAATTTACCTGAACACCCTGTTACATCATCAGAGATAGTTCCAACTCCAAAAGATGCTCTGAATTTGATATGTAGAAACATTTTTTACTGAATGTGCTTTAAGCGCAAAAACTGGTTTATAATTTGCTCCAGTCATTAACCTTTGTTTTCCTTTTCTTTTGATAGAAATGTCTCTTATGAAATAACTGATTGCTTGCTTAAAAAATATAGAGCTAATTTTAGGATCCCACCTGCAGGATTGGCTCCTGAAATAAGACATAACTATTTAATTGAACTGATTTGTTCTTAGGAGTGGTTGTTTTAAAATGAGATACGGAGCAATCAACAAACTTATCTTTAGGACTGTGAAGATTTTTACTTAAGTTTCAAAGTTAAAGGCGTGCAGAGTTTGCCAGCATAAAATACGCCTCTTTGGGATGTTGATTATTTTAGGTTGGTTACTTTTAAGAAATTAAAGACAAAAGAAAAACCTTCGACCTTGCCCCTAACTGCCTAAAAGAATTTAGACAGAGGGCCTGTTCCAGGAAGGGCGCTGTCATAGATAACTATAGTGTAATACAGAGTGTGACAGACAGGGAGGAACTAGCAAGGCCCATTTGATCGAAGCCCTCTCTGGGTCCCATTGTTAAAGGTGGCCCAAAAAACATTTGTTTATCAAACATTTGCATTTTTTATCTCCATGTGAATTACTTTCCTGCTCATTGGAACCCCAAACCACAACTCCACCTGTCTCTCCTTGTTCCAGATAGCAGGTGAGCATCAACTGCCTGACTTATCTTTAGGTCCCATATTTTCATGGAACCTCCATATGTACATATGCAATAAATTTGCTTATTTTCTCATGTTAACCTGTCACTAGTCAATACATTAGACCATGCAGAAGAGCTAAGAGTGAGAAGGGGAACTTTGTCCTCCCCCATGCCTGCAATATTGGAAAATAACTTAGAAGTGATATTTTAAATGATAACTAATAAAAACAATAATCGTTATATAGCACCATATAAACTAGAAAGGAAATAATTACGCTTTCTAAACATCTGCGTTTGTACTGGAGGTCTCCTTCTTAATCTAGTTGGTGAAAAGAATGTTGGTGAAATAGGATAGTAGGCATTGTGGAGTTAATTTTGGCTGTCAACCTAAGAAAACCAGTTACAACACTAATTGATGCTATTAATGGCCATCTGTCCTGGGAAGTGAGCAGGCTGCTAAATATTCACAAAAAGCTATTGGACAGATCACAAGAAACAGATCCTTGTAGTATGTAGTCTAGTGGTAGCAATGACACTGCACATCCTGAATCCCCAGGCTCTACTTCATGTCTGGTAAGTGTTTTGAACAGGAGAGCACCATTGAGATGCTGATTATTGCTATTTATCATCCTTGGTTACAAAACTGTAAAATCTGAGGAAGAGATATTTAAATGATAATTATTATTCATCCCTTCAAAGAAAAAGCCCTGAGGCAATTTACCTATTCCTACTATTCAGAGTTTGACAAGCCAGTTTTGCCAAGAATTTATTGGAAAACTATGATCCTGCCAATGTTTCCTAATCAGTGTGCCATACAATCTGAGCCATTGTCAAAACACTCTCTGTGTTAAATAATCTGAGTTTTGTTACCCTCAGGCAGTTGCTTTTTTACCAAAATGCTTGTTTCTAAAGTCAATGCTTTCAGCTTCAGTCTGCAATTTAGAGATAAAAGCCAACTAGAACCTTTGAGGAACATAAACAACTGAACAGTGCAATCAAGATTAAGGAGGAGACCTCCAGGACAAATACAATAGGTGACCTGGACTGAATTCTGCAAGTCTGAAATTATTTGAAAACATTCAGGTACAAACTACAGGAGAAATACACATTTTAAAATGAACTCCATACTCAGACTCAAAAGTATTGTGGGCAGTGAGAATGGCACTGTTGCTAGGCAGACTGAACCTGGGTTCAGCAACTTCGGTACTTGAGTTCTGGCTAGGAAATAATTCAGAGCCAAGACTCCAACTACAAGAGAACATTTATTTTAAAAAATCACAGAGATTTAAGTAATTCATAGAAGAAACGGGCTAAGGAAATAAGAAATAGAGGCAAAGGAAGGGCGCTTGGAGCTTAGAAGTGAGGAAGGTACAGGTGACACACCTGGGAAAAAGCAGAAGAAGAGAGGAAAGGGGAGGCGCAGGCCTGCTCCTGGAAGGGAGAGAACCCTGGGTCCTCTGTCCTAAGGGTTTTAAGGGTGTAGATTTAGGGGAGGTCCCAGGGAAGATCTCAATAGACTATCCAGCAGCTTTCCAGGTGTGTCCTTTTAGGGTCTAGGCCTCCGCTGATTGATTGGCTTGCTCCAGGGCAGGGGTCATTATCCAATGCTGCTGGTCCTGAGGTCAGCCATGCGGTTATGTGTCTGGTTTTGCTGCTTTTCTGGGCCTGGAGCTGAAATACAACTGAGGCCCAGATGTTATCTCCAGGGAAGAAAGGTCAAGGGGGTCCAGACCACATGACCAGTGATAGGCTAAGGGAGAAAAGTTACCTTAGGGGCAAGTTCCCACTCTGCAATTGTCCTTTGCTAGACATCCAGGACTTTTCACCCTGGTGATCTTCTGTACTGGCCCATCAGCCTAATTGCCTACCCACAAAAGTACTCAATTTTTTAAGGTTATGGAAAAGCTCTCCAAACTCCAGAAGTGCTTATCAAAAGTTAAAAAGATTATTCTTAGGTACATTCTTATGCTCCATTATGTCCTGCTGGGGGCTCTGGCCCCTCCCGAGATTTTCCTGTTATTCTCATTGTAGGTTTCATGATTAATGGCTTCCGGTAAACTGCCTCACCCAGTTTCCAGTGGACCACTTATACCTGGTCCCCACCTGCACCTGGCCCCAGTACACGAGACATCAATATCCCACTCCCCCTACTTTGCCTGGCTGATGCCGTTTTGGCCTCAGCCCCTCACCTAGCAGATGTAACCATAAATTTATAACTCTTTACCCCTTTTGGCCTCCTGCATTCCTCCTTCGGTGATCCTAACAGTTATAATTAAACATTCATAGGCAACAATATTCATTATCAGATATCCACAGCATAGAGACCCATTGCCAGAAAGTTCATTGAAGTAAATTCTAGCCTTTTATCCCCATACATTCATACATGTACTAAGGTCTAAAAATAGGATTGGAAAATACTCACTCCAATCATAATAAATTGAATTTGAAGCTGTGTTAAGTTCTAGATACTTCTACCTCTCTAATCTGTTCCTTAACCATAATGTTTTGTTTTTCTTATTTGTAAAATAATTAAATCTTGCTTCAATAACTATTCAGTACAAGCTACCTTTTATAAAATTATTCAGTTGACAAAGACATTTTGTTGAAATAACAGGATGATACCATTTTCACTAATCTCTGATGATTGGAAACTAGGCTCATGTTAATTAAGAATGTCCTTGTGGTTTTGTGGTCCTTGACTACCGGTAACTGAAAATAGGCTGTTTGTATTGTCCAGGTTGTATTCCTAGATAATCATGCAATAGGACTTTTTTTTCCCAGCTTACGTATTCATTATAAACAAAAAATTATGCTGAAGACTATTTTTCTTCCAACTGTCTGACAACCTTAAAAATGGTTTTCTAGATGAAATTTGAGAAAATAATTCATCTTACTACAATAAATGTCTCTTCAGACAAAATAAAATGGAGAACTGAACATGAATTAAATGAATTGGAGACAACCACTCCTAATTTGAATAGTTTAGGGTCATCAAATCACCAGAATTATTCTATCTGTCACTGCTACTTAGGAACATGAGTTAATTGCTTAATAGTTTTTTGTTTGTTTTTTTTTTTAGCTCAGTACACCAGGCTCTAAAATGCCTTAAATCAAACCAGTATTGGTCAATGGTAAAATAATAGAAAGCCAAATGTCTTCACTCAATCATTCATATACCAAACACATATCTAGCATCTCTTTCATAAGTCATGTTGAACAATTTCATTTTCTATGATGACTAAATCACCATCGGGGACTTTTAGATAAGATTAATGCATTTAGATATAATAGGGTTCTGATACCATGTAATAAACCTAGTTATGAATACTAGAAAGGAGCAAAGGGATGGCCAAATATTGTAGACCTGTTGTTTGTGCAGCTTTGCGTGGAAGCTTTAGTTTAACACTCCCCAGGAAGCCACGGGTGTATTTCCAGGGTGTATTCTCCTGGTGTATTCCCCTCAGATCTCTGGGGGAAGGGACTAGATGGGGTCGGCGAGGGGGGGGGGCGGCGAGATAGATGCAGACCCAGTAAAGTCTGAGTGACACAGGGAAGGTACTTTTCTGTCAGTCACACCTGGGAACAGGCCATCGGCCAGAGGTAGGCATGGCCACTGCAAGTACAGGAAAATTTGAGATATTTACTCCCTTGAATGAAGAAGTTTGCTCTCCTGTGTTTTGGGGACTCTTTGGATTCTTGTTGTAGGAGGCATGCTCTCTTGGCTCCAATGCATTTTCCCACATGGCTCAGAGCCATGTCCAAACCACATAATGGACTAATGAACTGCCACTAGTCTAATGCTACAGTGGACCTAGCTCCACCATGGAATTGAATGGAATGGAAACTCTGGACATTGACTTTGCTTCTAGCTCTATTGAATCCCCAGATGCACATCTTCCAGAACTGCATTAAGGGAAATGGGGCTTTAAAAACACATATAATTCCATGCAAATAAAAATCACATATCCTCCATGCAAGTCTCAGAAAATATTATTCTTGAGATATCGTAAGGACCTGATCCCCCACTCAGTGGGGAAGGTGATACCTCCCAGTTCCAACCAACTGAGATGAACCATGCTATTTAAGCACTCCACTCAATGCAACTGTGTCATATTAGTAAGAAAAAAAGTCATAATATTTGATAATTTTGAATGTGAACATGAGTCAGTGATCATGCAACTAAAACATATTTATAAACTACTTAATATTTTCCAAAGAATATTCATATTGCTTATGTAATTTGATATTCTTAACAAGCACCTGGTAGAATACACACAAACAGTGTATTTGAAAGGTTTTTTTCTTTATTTACTTTAATATATTTTTATTGATTTCAGAAAGAAAGGGAGAGGGAGAGGGAGAGAAAGCTGGAAACATCAGTGATGAGAGAGAATCATTGATTGGCTGCCTTCTGCGTGCCCCCCACAGGGGATTGAGCCCACAACTCGGGCATGTGCCCTTAACCGGAATCGAACCTGGGACCCTTCAGTCCGCAGGCTGACGCTCCATCCACTGAGCCAAACCAGATAGGGCAAGTGTATTTTTAATTACAAATACAAATAATAAAACTTAACTCAGAGAAGAGAAGTAGCATGTCCTGTGTGTATATCTCATCGACAATTAACAGACGAGAAAATAAAGGCTTAGAACAATTAAGTATTTTTAATCAAGGTCATATAATTAGTAAGTGGCAGAATGAAAATTTGCACAATGATCTTCTGATTCCAGAGCTTGCATTCTTGACCCCTTTTTATTCTGAAATTTCTTCCACTATCTCAGGAAGGATTTTAATTAGGTGTAATTAAATATATTTCCCCTTTTCATCACACTAGTTTCTCTTAAAATAGATGGGCATGTCCTTCAGTTATTTTTTGAGCCTCTGTTAGATAAGGTGTGTCATCGTCAAACCAATCTGTCTGTGCCTGTGCCAGTCAATGCCAGCCCACAGTAGGAACCTGGAAACAGAGTTCCACTCTGCACCTGCATGAAGGTACTCAGCGCTACATAAGTCAGACCCCAGCAGCAGTTATGGGAGCCAAACTCTGTTAGTGTGTGCTCCCTTATGCATAAAGCTCCCTCCCTTTCTCCCTTTCCTCCATCTTTTTTTAAAAACAGTTTTTAAAAATTGATTTGAGAGTGACAGACAGAGAGAAATGCTCCATTTGAGTCTAGATTGGCCTACTATCAGGCTATATTACAGGACACTCCTGACCTCACACTGAAGGTCTGTCAAAATTTAAATCCTGCTACCCTGTTCCTGTCTGGAGACTCAGAAAAATTAGACCATAACTACACTGAAACTATAGATCAGGTCTTCTCCAGTAGTGTTGATCTCCAGGATTCCCCTGCTTTAGAACAGCTCACAGACAGGAATAGCTTTATAGAGGAGGGTGCTGGGAAGGCTGGTTATGTCATAGTCAGTGCCTAGGAGGTCACTGAGGCACAAGTGCTTCTCCCACCCCAGCACATCAGCTCAGGAAGCAGAGCTAAGGGTCCTCATACAGGCCCCCAGCTAGCAAAAGAAAAAACTCAACATATATACTGACTCTAAGTGTGGATTCCTAGTCCTCCATGCCCATGTGGCTGTCTTAGAGCTAAGAATTCCCCTATCAGACATAAGGACATAATTCTTTTTCTCTTAGAGGAAGTTGAACTCCTGGCACAAATCATTGTCATACATTACTGGGGGCATGAGAAGGGATACTCAGCCATTAGTCATGGGAATGATCTAGCTGACAGAGTGGCTGGGGATGAGGGGTGAGTTTCTTGAGGAACAGACCTTGAGGCCCTAGCTCTACTCATGGGACCACACTCTTTATTTCCAAAACCCCCATACTCTCCAACCGAGGAAGCCTGGGTAACATGGTGACACTACGCCCTTAATGAACAAGAATGCAATTTTGACAATGAAAGGTGCCTTTCAGTACTGGAAGGGATTCAATGGAGGATTGTCAGGGACCTACATGAGGCCCCTCAGTATGGGAAAGAGGCCCCCTGTATTCTCAGCCAGTGAGTTTTAACTGGGAAGGGATTTAAAAAAAATTTTTAAGGAAGTATCTGGGACCTGCAAACTTTGTATGAGAAACGATTATCAGATTCACCAGCTATTGCCTCCCCTAGCCTCTCCTGTGCAATATTATGGCACCTTTTCAGGGGAAGAAGGCCAAATTGATTTCACTCAGATGCCCTAAAAGGATATAAAGATATTCTAGTTTGTGGATATTTTCACTAGCTGGATAGAAGTTTTTCCATCTGCTCAGAGTACTAGTATGCTTAGAAGTATGTGAGAATCTTCTAAAATAAATTATCCTAAGGTTCAGCCTCCCTGGATCCTCACAGAGTGATAATAAAACCTCCTTTATAGCTAAGATCACACAGGCCTTGTCCTCAGTTCTTAGAATTAGATGCAAAATTCATTCATCCTGTACCTTCAGTCCTCAGGAAAGGTTGAGATGATGAATCAGACCCTAAATAAAACCAGACCTTGACACAAGACTGGGCTATGGACCACCTCACCCTTTCCCTGCTCTTTTTGGCTTAGGGCTATCCAGGTCAGGGACTTTGGGAAAGAAATGCTTTCATGAAACTATCAAAGGTAATAACTTCAGAAAGTTACCTTTTTAACTTTTGGATCTATCACTGTAACCCTCAGACTCCAGACCCTAAACTGCTAAACTATCCAGTTGGCTTTACCAATATACTCCTGAATATCACACTCCTATCTAGTCTAATAAAAGAGTAATATGAAAATTAACCCTCACTCTGTTACACTTGAGCCATGCCCACCAGCAAAGCCACACCCACCAGCCAATCAGAGCTATGATATGCAAATTCATCCAGCCAAGATGGCGGCCAGCAGCCACAGAGCTAGAGCAAACAGGAGGCCAGTGATGGAGGAAACTGCCTGCCTAGGCTGGCTATGGCCTCCACTCAAGGCAACAAAGTTTCTTTTTTTTTTTAATTTATCTTTATTGTTCAGATTATTACAGTTGTTCCTCTTTTTTCCCCCATAGCTCCCCTCCTCCCATTTCCCACCCCAACCTCC
>PVJC01031397.1:0-20604 GCA_004026665.1 Murina feae | reverse complement strand
TATAGGACATGTCTGCCTATTCGACCACCACTTTGTCTCCCCCCGACAAACTCCTCAGGAGCTCACGGCTGGGGAGGCTGGAGTCTCCATGTTCGTGGGTTTGCAGCTGAGGCAGCTGGTCCCTGGCCAGAGTGGCTGTAGGTTCCCGGGTGGCATTCAATGTTTCCCTGGGTTGAGGTGAGGCTGGGCTCCCAGTCACAGTCACTTTCCCCTTTTAAGATGGTACCCTCTCTGTGGCAGAGTCAGGTGCTCCAGGAGAGATTTCAGCGATAGTAGAGACTGCTTGGCTAGGGGAGCTTATTCCGCCAGCCCCCAAAAGCCATGCAGAATATAACTGTTCCTCACTCACACACACACCCATGCCCCACACGTCCATGCACTCCCCTTTCACTCCCTCACTCACTCACACTCTTTCCCTCACTGCCATCTTGTAGGTTACCATCTTGGATCACACAGAGTTCTCCAGTTTTATTCAGAACAGATCACATTTCATTACTTTTGTGCTCATTATTGGAATAGAAGAAAATTATGAAATCTATGTTTCATGTACATTGCTGATTGCCTATAGGAAATCTGTTGGCATTCTGGTGATTAACTTCTTTTGCAGTTTTGGTTCTTTTACTTTCTTTCACATTCCTGTCTTTTCTTTTCTTTTTCCTGTTGTTTCTTTGTTTTTATATCAGTTCAAATCTTTATTCGTTCTTAGGGAAATAAACATCAGAGATAAAACTAAATGTTCCTTCAGTATCATCATTTATTGCCCTTATTTTCCAAAAGAAAACACTGCCATGAAGATCCTTTTGTAAATATTTTTACTATGTAAGTATGTTATATATATATATATATATATATATATATATATATATATATATATATATATATATATATCAGCATCAAACATCATATAGGGTGTCCCAAAAAATGTATGAACACTTTAAAAGCTGATAACTCACTTAATTTTCACTGCTTTTTTCGATTAACTGATTTAAAATAATGACTAAGCGTTGAACAAAGAAAATTTATCTTAAAGTGCCACAGACTTTTTTTGTGGGGATACATAAAAGATAAAGTTTATGGTACAAAACTGGCAACAGTCAACCAATTAAGGGTGCACAAATACAGAAGGATGTTTGTGATTCCACTGCTTCACATTACCAGCAGTGCCTATACTAGAACAGCCATCAGTTTGAAAACAGGCATTGACAAAAGCAATTATTTATTGCTGTAGATACTTCTAAATTTTGAATAAAAGGTAGCCTGGCAATCTTTATAGTCTACAACTTGCTTACTGCTCAAACCTAATTTGTAGACATCCATCCCAGCACCAAATTTGTATAATCAAATATTCTGAGCTAATTTTTGTATAACTATTTTCTTAAAAAAGAATCCCAGGAAAAAAAAGTATCACTTAAATGTGAGAGAATGACCACCTTGAACATACATGCCTGTACCTGCCTCTAGATAAAAATTGCAATGATTGAAAATGAATCCTAAGGCAAATATTTCTGACCTGATTCTTAAAAATCATTGCTTATACTTATTTTTCTTCTGGAATTGCCTCAAAAATATCTCTTAACAACTATTCTAAAGAAAACCTTGTGGATCCCATGATTTCATCAAATATATTTTTTTTTCACTTTTAAGGGTGCTGTTTAAAAAAGTAAGAAATTGGGAAGTCATAAGAAAAAAAAAACCTGTATAATTAATATATACAGAATTACAGTGAGTTATTTCATGTTTCTGACAGTTCTCTTTTACCTAATTCATTGGGTGTTACATATATTTTAGAAAGCTTTAATTCTTTCAGCATGTCATTTGTACAATGGTTTTTAAATATGGATTTGTGATTATTTTTATACAATTGTGAGTGTTAGATCCTTGGTCATGTGTATAATTTACTATTTAATATAGAAAATCAAGGTCAATATATATCATTATTACTTAAGCACAATAATTTTTAAAAAGTGGGACTTTAGGTCTGATGGTGTGGCTCAGTGGTTGAGTGTCAACCTATGAACCAGGAGGTCACATTTCAATTCTAAGTCAGGGCTCATTCCTGAGTTTCAGGTTCAATCCCCAGTTGGGGGTATTTAGGAAGCAGTCAATCAATGATTCTCATCATTAATGCTTCTACTTCTCTCTCCCTCTCTCCTCTGAAATCAATAAAAATATTTTCCAAAAAGTGGTAATTTAGAATGACGGGAAATTTGTAGATTACACATTATGTTTTGAAAATATAATCAAGGGCAGTACTTTTGCAAAGTTCCCTCACACATAAACATCTATCTCTCTTTCTCCTCAAAAAATCCAAATCATCACTGTCTCCACTATACAGATTTCAGAATCAGAGGGATAAGAAAGACTTCAGAGTTCTAGTGTATGCCTTCCTGAGACAGCTTTCTGCTGGGATAATCAGAGAAGGCCCACTGTTATCCAGGACTTTTATCCTACCTGGTGGAAACAAGACCTCCTTCTCCTAGGGATACATGGAATTCATGGTGGGAGCCCAAACTCCCACCCTCTGACCCAACATTAACAAATTTATATCTGCCCCTGAGGTGATGTCAGAGGACGAGGAATGGAGGCCATGTGGACAGCAGCATTGAGATATCTTTTTACTTCCAAGATATGGTGGTGTCAATGAAGGGCTAATGGGAAGGAATGACTTTTATGCCCACCTGACAGTAATGAAGCTTTGCCATCCCCAGAGTGTCAGTGGGGGCCATTAGGGAAAGACTAAACTTCCAACCACAACCAGAAGTAACAAGGCACCTTTCCTTCTGGGTTGTAATCAGAGGCCAAATAGAGCCACACCTCATCTGGAAATCCTATCTAATAGAAGAGTAATATGAAAATTAGGCATCACTCCATTACAAAGATGGCCTCCCCCATAGATACAAGATGGCCACCCCAATGGCCACAAGATGGAGGCCCCCATAGCCACAAGATGGTGGCGCCCAGTCTGGCTCAGCCTCACCACTGAAGTGGTCAGGCCTGTTAGCCAGGCAGGAGGTGGGGGAGGTGGGGGCCCGAGGGGTGGAACAGGTGATCAGAGGGGGATGGGTGTCCCCTGCCCAGGCCAGAGGCCTTTGCCAGAGACCTCAGGCATGGGCAAGGACATAGCTGGTGATTGGAAGGGACAGGGGCAGAGTCAGTGATCAGAGGAGTATGAGGGTGCCCTACCCAGGTATAAGGTCTCAGCCAGAGGCCTCAGGCTTGGGCAGGGGCAAGGCCAGAGATTGCAGGGGCCTGGGCACCAGTGGAGCCAGCAAAGCAGGGGTCTGGGGTCCTCTGCCCAGGCCTGCAGCCTTGGCCAGAGGCTGTCAGTGGGGCAAGGGCAGAGCTAGCGATGTCGGGGGGCAGGATCAAAGCTGGTGATCACAGAGACCTGGGCTCTGTGAAGCTGGTGATTTCAGGGGTCTGGGAATCCCCTGCCCAGTGATTGCAGGGGACTGGGGGTCCCCTGCCCAGGCCTACTTCCTCAGCCAGAGATTATAGGCCTGGGCAAGGGTAGAGCTGGGATTGGAGGGGCAGAGGTGGAGCCGGTGATCTGAGTGAACTACAGAGGAAACACCTTTTCTTACGGCTCATTGGCTAAGCTCCCTGTATGCCACTGGTAATATTCTTAGTGACTTGGGTAATAAGAATCCCTAAAGGTGATTTAGGGTTTTTCCACCACACTTCTGGAGAAAGAAAATGAAGGTCCACTGCTGGAGGGCTAAGAAATGTCATCTCCTGCCCTAGCCAGTTTGGCTCAGTGTATAATGCCTCAGCCTGCTGACTGCAGGATCTGGGTTCAGTTCTGACCAAGGGCATGTACCTAGGTTGCAGGCTCCTCCCTGGCCAGGGCCCAGGTCAGGGCATATGCAGGAGGCAACCAAAGTGTTACTCTCACTTTGATGTTTCTTTCTGTTTTTCCCTTCTCTTCCACATTCTCTGAAAATTAGTGGAAACATATCCTCAGATGAGGATAAAAAAAAGAAAGAAAGAAATGTCATATCCTATGAAAGACACATCTTGAAAATGCCTAAAGAAAGTTGTCATTTCTTCATGGTGAAGGGACTGGAGTCCGTGTTGATGAAAACACCTTGGTGGCTGCAGTAACTGGCAGTGGCTGCAGCAGCAGGGTGATGGGGCTGGTGGCTTCCCCTGATTAGCCTGATTGCCTCCCACAAAGGGAGGCCAGACTTTGGCTTAGGCTCGCTCCCCAAGGGGAGCTGGGAGCGGGCCTAAGCCATCAGTAGAGCACCCCCTGAGGGCTTGTACTATGTAAGAGGTGGGAGGCTGGGCTGTGGAACCCCCACCCCAGTGCATGAATTTCATGCACCAGGCCTCTAATAATAATATATAAACTGACTTCCCCCATTTGGCACAGTGTCAGAGGAGGCTTGCCAAAGCAAGATTTAAACAAGATCCAGGGCCTTGTATCAAAATACTCCAGTTGTCCAGAATACAATTTAAAAATTTCACACTCATCATATCAATAACCAGGAAAATCTGAACTTAAATCAGAAGAAAAAAGACAGCAATATTGAAATGATACAGATGTTGAAATTATCTAAAGAATATTTTTTAAGTAGCTATCATAAAATTTGTTTTAACAAGCAGTTATAAACATGCTTGGAACAAATGAAAAAATAGTGCATCTCACCAAAATAAAAAGTACAGAGAAGAAACAAATAAAATTTTAGAACTGAAAAATAAAAGAAAATACATTTTAATTCAGTGCAGTTTTTATTTTCATGTAATAGGAATGTATATTACCAAACAATATACTCACCTGTATTGAACTACTTTGTTACATAATGAGTACTTTGAATACTTGTGAGAACTGGAAAACATCTTGTTTTTCATAAAACTGATGGATTAGGACTTGGAATAACATTACTGTGAATATTAGGAAATATGATTCCCCTTGAATTTCTTCAAATACATTGTTTCATTAAAACCGCTTTTTTTAACTTACAACTCTAACTCTTAAAGCATAACAGATCTTGTGTTCTTAATACTCAGCATGTGGCTTAAAAGAACATAATTAGGAAAAAATACACAACACTTGAAAAATCATAGTTTGGGAGTTTGTTTGTTTCCTATCCCCAAGGTATTATGAAATCCTGTGGTGGATTTGAGTTGTATAAGTTTTGTTTTGTGCTATTTTTAAATTTTTAATAAGATGTAATGCTTAAATATATGCATCCATTTTAACACTGCATATTCCTAGATACAGTAGGAAAGAGAAATGCCTCACTGAGGACGCTGAATAGAGCAAGTCATGTAGTGACACTAAAATGTTCCATAAAAACAAAGCCATGATAGACTTTCATAATGTTTAAAATTGAAAAACATGCCTTGGGTTGGATGTTTCTTGTGGAGTTTTATTTCCTTACCAGGGGTTCGGTGCACGAAATTCCTGCACAGGGTGGGGGATTCCTCAGCCCAGCCTGCCCCCTCTCACATACTGGGAGACCTCAGGGGGTGTCCTACTGATGGCTTAGGCACGCTCCCTGCTCCACTTGGAGAGTGGGCCTAAGCCGCTGTCTGGCCTCTCTTTGTGGGAGGCAACCAGGCTAATCAGGGGAAGCCACCAGCCGCATCACCCTGCTGCTGCACTGCCAGTCACTGCAGCCACCAAGATGTTTTAATCAACACTGACTCCTGTCCCTTCACCATGAAGAAATGACAACTTTCTTTAGGCATTTTCAAGATGTGTCTTTCATAGGATATGACATTTCTTTCTTTCTTTTTTTTTTCATTCTCACCTGAGGATATGTTTCCATTGATTTTTAGAGAATGTGGAAGAGAAGGGAAAAACAGAAAGAAACATCAAAGTGAGAGGAACACTTTCATTGGTTGCCTCCTGCATGAGCCCTGACCTGGGGGAAGGAGCCTGCAACCTAGGTACATGCCCTTGGTCAGAATTGAACCCAGACCCTGCAGTCAGCAGGCTGAGGCATTATGCACTGAACCAAACTGGCTAGGGCAGGAGATGACATTTCTTAGCCCTCCAGCAGTGGACCTTCATTTTTTTTCTCCAGGAGTGTGGTGGAAAAACCCTAGATCACCTTTAGGGATTGTTATTACCCAAGTCACTAAGAATATTACCAGTGGCATACAGGGAACTTAGCCAATGAGCAGTAAGAAAAGGTGTTTCCTCTGTAGTTCACTCAGATCACCGGCTCCACCGCTGCCCCTCCAATCCCAGCTCCAACCCTGTCCAGGCCGGTAACCTCTGGCTGAGGATACAGGCTTGGGCAGGGGACCCCCAGACCTGTCTGATAGCCTGTTCTGCCCCTCGGGCCCCCAGTTTCCCCCGCTACCTGCCTGGCTAATAGGCCTGACCCCTTCAGTGGCAGGGCTGAGCTGAACTCGGCGCCGCCATCTTGTGGCTATCGGGTTGGCCATCTTTGTGACAAAGTGAGGCCTAATATGCATATTACTCTTTTATTAGATAGGACGTGGCTATGGGGGAGGCCATCTTATGGCTATGGGGACGGCTATCTTATGGCTATGGGGGGAGCTATCTTTGTGATGAAGTGATACCTAATTTGCATATTACTCTTTTATTAGATGGGATGTGGCTATGGGGGAGGCCATCTTGTGCCTATGGGGGAAGCCATCTTTGTGATGGAGTGACACCTAATTTGCATATCACTATTTTATTAGGTGGGATGTTGCTATGGGCGCCGTCATCTTGTGGATATGAGGGTGGCCATCTTTGTGACAGTGATGCCTAATTTGCATATTATTCTTTTATTATATGGGATGTGGCTATGGGGGTAGCTATCTTGTGGCGATGGCGGCAGCCATCTGGTGGCTATAGGGGTGGCCACCTTTGTGATGGAGTGATACCTAATTTGCATATTACTGTTTTATTAGGATCAGTTTTTGTGGCTCTCCACATTCAAGTATGCACGTTTCCTTTGTTTTGTGGTAATTGGGATGATTCCCTAAAACTGACTTGAGATCTCATTCTTCTCTTTCCCTTTCATGGTTCTTGTTCCATCAATCAGCATAAGCATACTATTAGTATTCTCTTCCCTTCCCACCCCCCCCCATCCTGAACTGTATCTTAACTCAGATATAAAGATTTCTTTGGTGTGGTTGCTAAAATCAGATGATATTATAGAGATTGTTGTAAAAGTGATTTACCAGAGGGATACTCCTTAGTAAACACTCATAAGGGAGGGAATGAGGCAGGTAGAGATGCAGAAAGAGCACAGCAGAGATGTGGTCTGAAGAAAAAGTCTAGTCCAGGTCCTTCATGAGGTAAACCTCTGGAGTATGAACATTACCTCTTGGATATCTTTATTTTAAATAAATTATCCAGTCTTTTATACTCTTCTATCCTTTAGTCAATAGTTGTGGGTCATCCGTACAGCAGCTGGGAAGGATGTGGGACCTGCTAAATAAAGAGAATCCTATATAATAAAACATAGTATGCAAATTGTCCCCTCTACCAGGAGTTCAAACAGGGGGTGGGGCTGGCCAGGGGAAGGGAGGGAGGCCCTGGCCAGCAGCCAGCAGTGGCTAAGGACACTACCAGTGCATGAATTTCATGCACTGGACCCCTATTTTGAACATAACACTATAACATTTATTACAGTCCACTCCATGTACCATTGAGATCTATTTGCTTGTCATATAAAGTTTACTTTATTTGTATACAGCTTCTGTAGCAAAATTTCTGGGGAAGTTTAAAAAACAGCATTACTGAAACAAATTCTGAGAGTGTAGCTGAATATACAAATATCTACTCTAATAAAAGAGTAATATGAAAACTAACCATCACTCCGAGACACCTAAGCCATGCCTGCTAGCCAAGCTACACCTCCCAGACAATCAGAGCATATGTATGCAAATGAACCCAGCCAAGGTGGAGGCTGGCAGCCATGGAACTAGAGTAAACAGGAGGCTTCCATTGCAACTGCCTGACTAGGCCGGTGGGCCTCTGCTCAAGCAACAATGTTTCAATTATAGAAGCCACAGAGCTGAAGCAAACAGGAGGCTTCTGTTGCCTGCTTAGGCCTCTACTCAAGGTAACAAAGTTTCAATTATAGAAGATAAACCCCAGAAACCTGATTCCAGCCAGCCTCACTGGGACGTTGGGTCAATGGAAGCTGTGGGCAGCCTAAAACGGCCATCAGCCCCTCACCCAGGTTGGCCAGGCACCTCAGTAGGGACCCAAACCCTGTACGAGCTGTGGGCAGCCTGAAAACGGCCCTCAGCCCCACATCCAAGTTGGCCACAACCCCATGGGGTGAGGGTTCCTACTGAGGGGATTGGCCAGCCTGCAAACAGCCATCAGCCCCTGACCCAGGCTGGCCAGGCATGCCAGCAGGTAGACATCCCCCAAAGGGTCCCAGACTGTGAGAGGGCACAGGCCAAGCTGAGGGATCCCCCCGAGTGCACAAATTTTTGTGCACCGGGCCCCTAGTATACATATAATCTCCATGAATTTTTTTCTGTCACACATTCTATATATTTCTTATCTCAAGTGATTACGTCTCCTGGTTTGGGTGGCTTTCCTACTTATCTTGAAAGGATCTAAGCCCCAGTTTCCACGTCATTACCAGTTCTATGGTTGCTGTTTTTTCCCATTTAGAGTTATGCCTGAGAATGAGAGTACCAAGAGATGCCTTAAGTACATAACCTGAATGCCACCCTGTCCCTGTTATGTAATAATAATAATACTTGCTCATGATGATCAGGATCAATTATTAATGCTAACATGGGAATTTTTTCCCATACCTTCTTGTTTACTAGCAGAAGAAATATAAAATGACCAGGCAGTGGCTGTAAACTTTAATTTTGCAGGAATCTTACTGTTTCTTATAGTTCAACTGTTCTAAAAAGACATCTACAACCACATAAGCCTAAAGTGGAGGCAATGGGAAGCACATTCCCAATGATGGTTAATTTGATGGACAACTCTTAATTTCCATCCTTTAGATCCATTTCTATTTATACTATTGAGGACACATCCCACTCTTTTGTCTGTAATTTTAAGAATAACACGTATTTTGAAGAATAGCACCCCATCCACAAGGGGCATCATGTCCAAGCTGGCGACTCACCCATATTCTTTGGTTAATCCCAATTTACTGAGGTATGATTTATACAACTTGAAGAATTTGGAGATAAGTCTACAACCATCACCATAATCTATGCCAAAAGTTTTCTATTGTCATATAATCTAATAAAAGCATAATATTGAAATTGACCATTTATTTGGGATGCCTAAGCCACTCCCACAAGCCAATCAGAGTGTCTGTATGCAAATTAACTCAGCCAATATGGCGGGCACCAGCTACCTCACCACAGGCCCAAGCCGCATTTCTACCGCTCCCCGATCCCCACAAGGGGACTGAGGAGCAGGAGAAAGGCGGCTCCGGGCAGGAGGCAATGCCCCTGGGTGCCCACCTCGATGCCTGCCTAGGCCAGGCTCCCCAAGTCCCCTCTCGGGGAATCAGGGAGCGGGAGAAAGGCGCCAAGGGCCTGCAATGAGGCCCCCGGGCACCTGCCTCGCTGCCTGCCCGGGGTGGGCTCCCTGGTCCTGACCGCTGGGGGCCTCAGATGTGGCTGGGGGCAGGCCCCCAGTGGCTACACTCTCTCTCTCACACACACACACACACACACACACACACACACACACACACACACACACAAAGGTGCCTGCCAGACTGGGGCCATCATAGAACATCCACTGAGGGGTTCTGGACTGTGAGTGGAGGCAGGCTTGTCTGAGGGACTCCCCTCCCCCTCCCGTGCACGAATTTCATGCACCAGGCCCCTAGTTATTATAATAATTATCATTATTTTATGATGAGACCACTTAAGTCTACTCAGAAAAATTTTAAAACATACAGTAGAGTATTAACTATTATGTTGTGTAATAGACCTGGGACTTACACATCTTGCATAACTTGTGTCTTCTGACTAAAACCTCTGTTCCTGCTTCTTTATACGCCTACTAATGGTTATTGTATGCTAAACATGTGATTTACACCATACAGACATGCTAAATTCTGTTGTCCTTTTATGAAGACTGTTGATTTCTGTTCCTTCAGGCAGTAAAATTATTGAGTGATCACCTTCACCTTGGGAAAGCTACATCTTATGCTTTCTTAATGTTGGTCTGTGACAATCCAGATTTTTACCAAGTCATTCTAACTTTTTTATTTTTTATTAATATTGTTATTGATTTTGAGAGAGAGAGTAAGGAGAGATGGAGAAACAAGGATGTGAGAGCTGAGAGCAAAACATCTATCTGCTGCCTCCTGCATGCCCTCTACCAGGAATTGAGCCTGCAACCTGGCATGTGCCCTGATCAGAAATCAAACCAGCAACCTTTTGGTGAATGGGATGACACCCAACCAACTGAGCCATACCTGCCAAGAGACAGTCTAAACTTTTTAGACTCAAACTCTGAACTCTGTCACTCCTGCAGCAAGCAACCACTGAAATCTTTGCTTGGGTTTTTCAGCCTTCCAACTGTAGTTTTTCCATTGGGCTCTTTGGACTTTATATTATACAATGTCAGTTCATGGTTCAACCAAACATTTGAAGGGACTTCATATGCATGTTTTGGGGCAAAGGTCACTTTTGTTTCCTTCTTTCTGGGATATCCCTCCTCAGTTTCTATTTACACTGTCAATTACATCCTCCCACTTTGGAGACTTTAAGCCAGAAAGATGATGGTTTTCTGTTTCAGTGCTTGCATCCTTTTATGAAGAAGAGTGCCATAGGGGAAAAGGCCTATAATCATTCATCTTACCCACTGCACTCCCTTATTTCAAAGGACAAATCCCCTCTAGTTTCTTTCTGCTTTCAGTCTTGCCATAATGTTTTCAAATTATTATATTTGAAAAAAACGTCATTAGTTTATAAATATCTGTGGAAGGATTATTCAGATTCAAAACTACTCTGCCATTGTCAGAATCAGAACTAAAGATATATATTTAAATTAAAACTATCAGAATACTGAGTTCTTAAAACTTCTCTGTAAAAAGCCTAACTAAAAGTAATTTTGTTATTGGTATGTGTAGAACACTGTAATCAACATGAAAAATCTTTCTAAAATATGTAGATTTAGTTTGGACGATAGTTTCAGTAAGTTATTTATCCATATATGTCAGGGATAATTATTGTGAAAAATCCAATAAAAAGTTCAATTAAGCATCTAAATTATACATTTGATCATAGTTTTAAATTGCACAAAACTGATTTGCATATATTTTCATTTAAAATGTTTAATGTAAGTTGAACATTGCACCTCTGTGTAGTCTCAACTCTATTAGTTATTTGTGCTTCATAAATGGCAATGCATCATTTTATCAAGTGTATTTTTGCTGAACCTGCATTTTATTGAAAATTGTGGTTCTTTCCTTTCTTAAATCCTTTGTTGGTGAAATTCAGAAAGTTCTTTACTGTTTTTGAATGTTGTATTCACCAAAATGAGACATGTATGCCCAGTGAGATTTATGTTTTGTTTTTACAGTGAGGTGTTGTTCATAAGAAGGACTGCCAGGAGAATTGAGATTCTTGTTACAGCTTTGTTGGTTTGGAAAGACCCATGTAAATCATCAGCTGTGTTTTCCTCTATCATATTAAAGTCAGATAAGCAACATTCTTAATATTCTGAGGAATGACTTGGGAGCCATAAAACTTAAGTGAAATCTTATTTCCACACAACCATTTTTGCCCTCAAATTAAAATGCAATGCAAAGATAATGGACATTTAAATATTCAGGCTTATTGTTTAGGTAAAGATTGTTATCTCAGTGGTAAAGTTACTCTTATTCTATTTTTCATAAATACCAATATCATCACAAATCAATTTTTGATTATGCTCAGTTTTGGAAGAAATTGATGAACTATCTACCAAAGTAGCTATATTAATTTGCCTCTCACCGGCAATAACTGAAAATTCCTTTGCTATACATCCTCATCAGCATCTGTTGTTTAGAGTGTTTTGAATTTCAGCAATCTGAATCACTGTGTAGTTGTACCTCAATGTTGTTTTAACTTGAAATTCCCTAAGGACATATGATGTTCAACGTTTTCACAAATGTGTACCACAGCTACAGACTGGAAGAAAACATTTGAAATCAAATGTCCAACAGAAAACCTGAATATAGTATATAAAAATAGTCATCAAAATAGAAAAATTAGAAAAACAAACCACCTAATTTTTCAAAAAAGCAAAACACATCATTATATAGTTCAGTAAAGCTGACATATAGATGTTGAATAAACACATGAAAAATTCCACCACATCATTAGCAAATAGAGAAATTCAAATTAAATTTATGATTCAAACAAAAAAAATTATACATTAGGCATCCTCAATATTAAAAAAAATATATTTCCTTCTCAGGGCTGATAGCAGAGAAATGCTGGGTTCTGTGACGTCCTATGTATACTAGTGTGGAAGGTCCCCTCTGTGCTCCTTAAGATCATCATATTGACTCCTGACAGGGCATACATCCCCTCCCATCTGTTTACCTGAGTATGGTAACTTCAGGTCAATGCCACCATCTCACTGAAATGCCAGAAAAAAGAAGTCAAAGAAATGCAGAGGGTTCTCTTTACCTGATGTTCACACATGGTCCTCTCGGGGCTGATAGTAGATGTAGGTTTCTGTGAGGTCCTCTCTGTCTTCTTTTTTAATTCGCACCTTGGTGCAAGGCAAGGCCCAGGACTCCTCCCTCTACAGAACTCAGGTCATACACTTCAGAAAATGCCTTATCTCCCTTAGGTTCCCAAGATGGAGGTCCAGATATACCAGACATCTGGAAATTGCTTGGGACTTCCTGGAGCAATCATCCGGGGCAGGGATGAGCTATGGCTCTGCCCCTCAGAGCAGTCCCTCTGGCCTTCCTCAGAATCCTCAACTTGAAGCCTGGCTGGATGAGAACTCTCATCCCCTGACTTGAAGCCCCACCTTGCAGAGGAAGCTTTCCATCTGGTTCCTCAAGCTCCCGACATGGAAGTACAGAAACAACACATCCAGAGATCTTGCCATGGGCTTTTTGAGGTTGATATCAGAGGAGGAGGGGACTGAAGCTCCTTATATCTGTGGTCAAAGGTCCCTTTTGTTCTTTTTCAGAGGCCCCACGTTGACACCTAGGAGGAACTTGGACTCCTTTCTCTCCTAACCTGCATTAAGTCCCTTCAAAGCATCCCAAGATTCACACTGGGCCCAGCCTAGTGCTGTTCTGAGCTAACAGTAGGATCAGTAGGGACTTGGGCTCCTTCATCTGAGGTTGCAGGTTTCCTCAGTCATTCCTTACTATTTGCCCCTGAAGACTTGTCAAGATAAGAGAAAACAGGGCAAATGGAAAAGTATAATCCAGAATACAAAAGCATGGTGGAAAATCTAATGACTTCTAAGAATGGAAGAAAGTCTAAAATTTGTTAAAAATAATAAATCAGACATCTCTAATATATTCCTTAAAATATTTTTCTGAGAAAGACACAATTAAGAGCAGATAAGTTAAAGCTATGGACTAGAGAATAATCTTTGAAATCAACTATGGCTCTGTCTCCAAAATACAAAGTCTCTCAATTTTTAAAAAATGGAATAGACAGTTTTAAAAATGGGAAGAACGTATATCACTAAAATTAACATATGCATGTTAATAAGTCCTTGAAAAAAATTTCTACACCATTAATAATTAGAGAAAATCAATGAAAAGCACGCTAAGGTGCGACTTACTGTTGAGACCACATTAAAAATAATAGTGACATTACTAAGTGCTAGCAAAGATGAAGTACAATTTGAACTGTCAGGCATTGCCACTATGTATATAAAGCTCAGGACTCACTAAGGGAAATGATTGTAATTTCTTATATACATATACATTAATCATTTGATTCATGAATCACATGCCTGGCAGACATAAAAACTACTGCTTATGCACAAATCTATACATGATTTCCTGTTATAGCTCCATACATATTTGACAATAAGTGAAACAATGAAATATCCTTGCATGGGTGAATAGATAAAGAAAAATCTACACACACTCCACATAAACATTGCCTCTCTACATAAACTCTTTAATCAGTTTGTTGATATCTAGAAAATAACCTGCTGGTAGTTTTATTATGTTTGCATGTAATCTATATAAGTCACATTAAGGAGCTAAATATCTTAATAATATTGAGTATTTCATGTACATGGAAGATTTATTTGATTTTATTAAGTACAATTTTATAGTCTTCTTCATAGACCTTGTACTTATTTTGATAGGTTTCTAAACCAATTTTTAAAACTAAAATAAAATTGAAAGAATCAACTATGTTGATTCAATTCACTATATTGTTACACAAATCAAGACAAAATGTTAATGATTACGTATAGACACATATTTCAATGGAACTGAAGAGAAAGTCCAGAAGGAAATCCAAATATGGAACACAACATTTCTGTTTAATTCTGACATGAGAATATGTTTTTATTGATTTACTTAAAGAAAGACAGAGAATAAAAAAAGAAAGAAGAAAGAAAGAAAGAAAGAAAGAAAGAAGAAAGAAAGAAAGAAAGAAAGAAAGAAAGAAAGAAAGAAAGAGAAAGAAAGAGAGAGAAAGAAAGAAAGAAAGAGAGGAAGAAAGAAAGAGAGAAAGAAAGAAAGAAAGAAAGAAAGAAAGAAAGAAAGAAAGAAAGAAAGAAAGAAAGAAAGAAAGAAAGAAGAAAGAAAGAGAGAGAGAGAGAGAGAGAGAGAGAAAGAAAGAAAGAAAGAAAGAAAGAAAGAAAGAAAGAAAGAAAGAAAGAAAGAAAGAAAGAAAGAAAGAAAGAGAGGAAGAAGAAGAAAGAAAGAAAGAAAGAAAGAAAGAAAGAAAGAAAGAAAGAAAGAAAGAAAGAAAGAAAGAAAGAAAGAAAAGAAAGAAAGAGAGGAAGAAAGAAAGGGAGGAAGAGGGATAGGAAGAGGGAGAGATAGAGAAATATCAATGTGAGAGATAAATGTTGGTCAGTTGCATTCCTTATGCACCCTGACCCAGGGTCAAAACCACAACTTACGTACGTGCCCTGACCTTGAATCAAACCCTCAACCTTATAGTGCACAGAATAATGCTCCAACAAAATGAGCCACACAACAATTGCTGCAATAATTCTTAATGATGTTAGCACTGTCTGGGTTGAGTGTGCCTGCTTATGTGGCTATGTGAGTTTTTTCCAATGAAATGTGTGCAGGAGCAATGTATGCCTCTCTATGAGTCTAGCCAATGAATTTTGCAATGTGCCCTGCACAATACTCTTTTCTTTTTCTGTATTTGGAATGGAGATAATCACAGGAGTCCCAGCACGGCTGCCAAAAAATATTGTTTTGTCACTTACCTTAATAGGGATGTAATGAAGATTAAATTGGGAAATAGATGTTTATTATAATTTCTACATACAATCAGTGGTCAATAAATGTTAGTTTCTATCATTATTATTATTAATATTACAGTCTTTGTATGTTATAGTAATCATCTAGAATAGGAAAAATGTAACTAACTCCCCATAATGCAGAAACTAGAATAACTAGGCCTGCGTTCTTGTAGGCAGAGTGACAGACTTGTTGATGTTAGCAGTCTTTTCTCTTTCTACAGTCTCTCTGTTGAATGAAGATAATGCTAAGTTACTTTAAATAACATGTAAAGGATCATAATTTGATAAATGCTTATTGAGTGAAAAGCAGTTTAAGCAAAACAATAGGAGAAGGTTGGTTATATGGGTTATGAGAATACTAAATTGTGCTAGAACATCTTGCATTTACAAAACGCTATTCTATAAAAGAGTCCCACCACTTCTTCTTTCCCTACTGACCTATATCTGATAAGAATGCCCAGGTACATGTTTCTGTAGGGCCAGTAGGAGGTTCAGACCATGCAAACCCTAACCTGTATGAAATACACATTCCTGATTTATCCTCTTACTATCATAAAAGCCAAGTCTCCTCTCTCCTCTCTCTCTCTCTCTCTCTCTCTCTCTCTCTCTCTCTCTCTCTCTCTCCCTCCTTTGCTCCCTCCCCCTCTCTCCGTGTGTGACACACACACACACACACACACACACACACACACACACACACACACACAATATCTTGATCTTCAGGGTTCTAGAGATAAACATCCATGACATCCCTGTAAAAAAGCCAAGAGATTATTTCAGCCTCAGTAATGGGAAGTTACATAACATTCATGGTACTGACTTGGTTTGAGGTTCTCCAAAAGAAAAAAAAAATGTGAAGAAGGTAGTGGAGAAAATCAGTGAAGTATATACAATAAAATAACATACCTCACATACAACCTGGGAAAGTTGCCTGGAAGAGCCAAATGTTGGACAGAAGTGTGATAATTCATGTCTTTATTGAAACATAAAAATGGGTATTTAGTTGGGTGGGGTTTTAGGTAAGACATCCAAAATAGTAGGCAATGTGTTGCATTATTCACAATAGCCAAGTTAAGTAATGTAAGTGTTCATCAATAGATGAATGGGTAAAGAAGACTTATGTACACACAAATACACAGCCCCTAAGTTGTATCATATTACTTATATGTGAATTATTAGAAAGATAAAAAGTCAAACTTATTGAAACAGAGAGCAGAAAAGTGTTTGCCAGGAGCTGAGGGGTGGCGGAAATAGGAAGAGCTAGGTAAAAGGGTACAAAGCTTTAACTATAACATTAATAACATCTTAGGTTTTAATGTAAAAATAAACAAACCAAAAAATTAAGTTTCTCTAAAACAAGAAGTCTAGAAAACTGTACAGCCACGAGAATCCCAATGAGACATTACATGATGACTAAAATTTAATACGGTATCCTGGATAGGATCCTGGGGCAAAAAAAGTACATTAAGTAAAAACTAAGAAAATCATAATAAAATAGTCTTCAATACTGTAGAATATCACTTTGTGAACTTAATTTGTTTCAGAAGGCTGTTTGAGAAATGATTTGTTCGAAAACCAAATCATCCATAGCCAGTTTTACTCAGTGGACTGAAGGTTCCCGAGTTCATTTCTTGTAAAAGGTACATGCATGGGTTGTGGGCTCATTCCCCAGTAGGGGACATGCAGGATGCAGCAAATCAATGATTCTCTGGCATCACTGATGTTTCTCTCTCTCTCTCACTCTGCTTTCCTCTTTTGAAATTAATCTATCTAATCTAATAAAAGAATAATATGCAAATTAACTAGCACTCCAAGACATCTAAGCCACGCCCACCAGCCAAGCCATGCCCACTGGCCAATCAGAGCAGCTGTATGCTAATTAACCCAGCCAAGATGGTGGCCAATAGCCAAGGAGCTAAAGCAAACAGGAGGCTTCCATTGCACCAGCGATGGAGTTGAAACTATTTGCCTAGGCCAGCTGGGCCTCTGCTCAAGGCAACAAAGTTTCAATTATAGAAGCCAGGGAGCTAAAGCAAACAGGAGGCTTTGTTGCCTGCCTAGGCCTCAGCTCAAAGCAACAAAGTTTCAATTATAGAAGATAAACCCCAGAAACCTGATTCCAGCCAGGCTCGCTGGGACATTGGGTCAATGGGAGCTGTGGGCAGCCTGCAAACAGCCAACAGCCCCTGACCCAGGCTGCCCAGGCACCCCAGGAGGGGGAAAACCCACCTTGAAGGGACTGTGGCCAGACTTCAAACAGTCATCAGCCCCTCACCCAGGCTGGTCAGGCACCCCAGTATGGACCTGAACCCTGAAGGGACTGTGGGCAGCCTGAAAATGGCCCTAAGCCCCTCACCCAGGCTGGCCAGGGATGCCAGCAGGTAGACATCCCCCAAGGGATCCCAGACTGTGAGAGGGCACAGGCCAGGCTGAGTGCACAATTTTTTTTGCACTGGGCCCCTACTATATATATAAAAGCCTAAGCAACCTTTAAGATTGAACAATCAGAACGACTTGAACAACCAGAGTGACTGGTCTCTATGACATGCACTGACCACCAGGGGGCAGACACTCAATGCAGGGGCTGGCCCATGGTAGTCAGTGCACTCCCATAGATGACCTCTTCTGGCCAGCAAATCTCCCGCGGTTCCTCACCCTGGGCGACAGACTCCAATCACCTATGGGGGCTGAGCCCCTGGCTAGGACAGGGAACTGGGGATGGGTGGTGGCGAACATGGCCCCTTTCCCATGGGGGCCAAGGATTGGCTACTTCCTTGGGGCCAGCAGTCAACCTCCTGCACCTGGTCCCTCACTTGGCTGACAGGCCCTGATTGGCTCATCACCTGCCTGCTGCAATGATGGCTCAGCAGTGAGAGAAGGAGGATGCAGGGAGGCAGGGAACCACGTGGTGGCGGAGCCCTGTCAGTAGTGTCAGCATCTGTTCCTTCTATGTCTAGCCCGGACACTGTTGCCTCTTTTCTCGACTGCACCATGGCCTTTGGGCCACAGGCTGAGATGGGGAACTGTAGATGGGTGGCAATAGATGCAGCCCCTTTCCAAGGGGGTCCAAGGGCTAGGTCTATTCTAAGGGCTGGTGGCCAACATCCCATGCTCCATTCCTCCACCAGTCCCTCCCCCTGACAAGCAGGCCCAGATAGGTCCAGCCATGATTGACCCTGATTGCTGGCCATGCCTAGAAATACAACCCATGCACTAATTTTGTGCATCAGGCCTCTAGTAGAAATATAAAAAAAGAAATCCAAATATTTTTCCCATTAGTCATAAATGTAAATTGAATGAATTCATCCCAGACACACAAATTATTCCCTGTTTTAACTTATTTATGTACATGTCTAAAGTACTGTTTAATCTAAAAAGAAATGCTTATTTTCATAAATTTATGGAACTACCCCCTGTTAGCCTTAACTGAATCACATTCAGCACTCCTTTTAGGAGTATCCTTCAAGAGGTCAGAAGGAATCATTTTCACCTTTCCACATATCATTCCCTCCTAATTGCTATCACTGACTAGCTGCCTTTTATTTATCCAGATCAATAACAATTTTTCTAAGTGTTCAGTTGTGTTGGATTATTGTTTTGTGAGCACTTTCACCCCCTTTTCTACATTAGCATTCTTGATAGCCCCTTATGTTTTAAAATTGTGCTAATAATAGAGTTTGCCAGCAAGAAAAACATTATCTTCTTTTTTTGTTGCATGAGAGATGCTTTGTGTCATGCAGAGGTATCAGCATGAAAGAGTTATCAGGTCAAGAACTGAAGTTTTGTTCCACAACTAATACATTTTTTTCCTTGAAAAATTTGGTCTAGAACCAAATTGTTCAATATTAGATATGTTTGAGAACTGTGGTTTGAATGTAATTGTTTCACTGATAGTTTACTACAAATAAAAATTGCACCATACAAATTAAGATATTAATAATAAGGGAAATTGGGTATGGGGTATATGGGTATTATCATCATGATTTTTCTGTAAATCTAAAACTGTTCTAAAATAAAACAGCCATTAAAACAATACATAAAATACTAGGTAATGATAATATCTGGGGGATAGTAGAATGGACCACTGAGTGTATGGGGGACAGTATGGGAAATGGCTTACATGAAGGACCCCCTCCCTGTTGCTGGACAATAATTGAACTAGAGGAAATGAGGGAGTGAGATGTCAGTTTAGGTAAGATTTTAAGAGATATTGAGGAAGCTCTCCTTTCTCTATCCAGAGCATCTAACTCCTCTGCATTTTCTACCCCACCCCCCATGCATGGTCAAGCTGAGGCTTTGTGATGTCAGGTCACACCATGGCAACCACTGACTTGGCAATCAGAGTAAAATGGTGTGGTTCTTCATTGTCCTGGAGAGTATATATAGAGGTCAGGAGCCCTGGAGTAGGACACAGATGCTAAAACAAAGCCGAGGTTACTAACAAAACACTGAAACTCGGTTTAGATACTGGAACACAGACTCCAACCTCAGGATGGGTCAACAATCTTTAAGTAGTGAAGAGAATACAATGTCAGTTTCAGATCTGGATGACAAAGACAAGGATAAGGTCAGATTACCCTATTTCTAAGCCTCCTTTTCTTCCCTATTGATTTCCCAACAATGACTCTCACTCTGCCCTTGTCTGGCACAAACACCTCCTCAATCAATCCACCTTCATTCTATTACAATCCCACTTCCCACCTATTTCCCAATTTCTTCCCCAAAGCTAATTTCTTTCTGGGTTTCTCTTGTTTCTCCACTAGATAATGAAGATAATGGGCAACACAAATTCAGTCCTTCAAGCGAGTGGAGAAAATGAGAGAAAAAGAAGCATATATTCATATTTTACTACAGGAAAGGTAAGAGACCCACAATAAACCAGCCAATTGAGAACAACAAGGATGAGGAGGACTATGAGGATGAGGACGATGAAGATAATTATGAAGGAGAAGGAGGAGAGGAAGGAGGAGGAGATGGAGAAGAAGGAGATGATCATGATGAGGAAGAAGATGATGAAGATGAAAATGAAGGTGAAGATGAAGATGGAGAAGATTATGATGAGGAAGATGAGAAAGATGAAAAAGAAGGAGAAGGAGATGATGATGATGATGATGATGATGATGATGATGAAGAAGGAGCAGGAGAAGAAGGAGGAGAAAGAGGAGAAGAAGAAGAAGAAGAAGAAGAAGAAGAAGAAGAAGAAGAAGAAGAAGAAGAAGAAGAAGAAG